>CM033469.1:350337320-350616630 GCA_019447015.1 Hymenochirus boettgeri
ATCCATCTCTCTCGGCGATCCATCTCTCTCGGCGATCCATCTCTCTCGGCGATCCATCTCTCTCGGCTATCGCTACTATCTATCTATCGATCTATCTCTGATATTTATGTATCTGTGCTATCTATGTATCTGTGCTATCTATCATCTATCTACCTACCTACCTATGCATCTGTCTATCAACCGACCTACCTTTCTATCATCTAACTATCTCTGTGTGTCTATCTTTCTATCTTCCTACCTACCACCCCCCTTGTACCCAGCAGGCCAGTCCGACCCTGCTGCCAGGAAGGAGTTTCAGCACTCCTAAAACAATTTACCTGGCAACTTAACTTCCAGCGCTGCTGAGTCTCACGGCCGGGGGAAAATGCCGCCTTTCTTTTTCAAAAAACACAGACAGTACAATGCCGCCATGAGCAACTTTTTCAAGTTGCTCATGGTAGGAGCAGCGCTGACCTAACCTAACAAACCAGCTAAAGCTAGCCTAGCCATATGAAATCCTTTTAACAATATCCAACATATCTTTAGTCAAAGAGAAATATTTAAAAAATATCTGCAGCAAAATATATGTTTGGAAGAGCAATCTGGTAATAATGTGTCCCCATCATCTGTTATTTAGGCAAAGTCAACAAGTCATTTAGTTATTTTTTTGGTCAAAACCTTTCAATACCTTGAACACGGAATTATCTGGTGCCGTCTCTCTTTTATTCAGCAAGAGGGCTGAAGTAGGTAGGTAGGTGCAGAACAAAATTAGATAGGTAGGTCCCAGCCCCCAAGTAAGTAGGTAGGCCCTAGTACACTAGTAGGTAGGTAGACCCAAGCAGACAAGTAGGTATGTGCACCCCAATAGGTAGATCCCAGCCCCCAAAGTAGGTAGGTAGGCCCCAGCACACAAGTAGGTAGCCAGCCCCAAAATAGGTAGGCAGGCCCCAAGTAGGTAGGTGAACCCCAGCACACAATAGGTAGGCAGCCCCCTGAAAATGCACTCTCACAAATCACAATAATTACGCTTACAGTATGTCCCACCCCCCTACCTCCCAAAACCTGTTCTAGCGGCGCTGCACTTACTTACTTACTTTTGTTGATCGTGGCAATTTCAAGCAGAGAGTGTCAGTGTCTGGACTCCGCACCAATTACATCAGGAATCAGGATGTCACTGATTGGTCCCAGTCCACAGCTGTTCCGGTGCAAGGGGCATGGTAGGAGCTGTCGGCAATTGTTATCGCTGGCTACTGTCAGCAGTTGTGAACAAAGGATGGGCCCTACAGACAAGTAGGAACCCTCAACACCCACTCACACACACACACACACCACACACACTCACACACTCCACACACACACACTCCACACACACACACTCACACACACACCACACACACACTCTACACACACACACTCTTACACCACACTCTCCACACCACGCCTCACACACCACACACACACTCTCACACACTCACACACACTCTCACACACACACACTCTCACACACCACACCCACACACACACACACACTCTTACACACACACAATCTTACACACACACTCTCTCACACAACCTCTCTCACACACACACACACACACACACACACACTCTCACACACATATGCTGTGGGTGTATTTCCGGTCGGATAGAGAGGTGCTGTGGGTGTATGTACAGGGGGATAGAGAGAGTGCAGTTGTGTACGTAAGGGATAAAGAGGGTTGCTGTGGGTGTATAAAGGGGGATAGAGAGGGTGCTGTGGGTGTACGTAAAGGGGGATAGAGGGTGCTGTGGTGTATGTACAGGGGGATAGAGAGGGTGCTGTGGGTGTACAAAGGGGGATAAGGTGCTGTTGGGTGTATGTACAGGGGATAGAGAGGGTGCTGTGGGTGTATGTACAGGGGGATAGAGAGGGTGCTGTGGGTGTATGTAAGGGGGATAGAAGGTGCTGTGGGTGTATGTACAGGGGATAGAGAGGGTGCTGTGGGTGTATGTACAGGGGGATAGAGAGGGTGCTGTGGGTGTATGTACAGGGGGAAAGAGGTGCTGTGGGTGTATTAAAGGGGGATAGAGAGGGTGCTGTGGGTGTGTCGTAAAGGGGGATAGAGAGGGTGCTGTGGGTGTACGTAAAGGGGGATAGAGAGGGTGCTGTGGGTGTACTAAAGGGGATAAGAGTGTGCTGGGTGACGTAAAGGGGATAGAGGGTGCTGTGGGTGTACGTAAAGGGGGATAGAGAGGGTGCACGTAAAGGGGGATAGAGAGGGTGCGTGGGTGTACGTAAAGGGGGATAGAGAGGGTGCTGTGGGTGTACGTAAAGGGGGATAGAGAGGGTGCTGTGGGTGTACGTAAAGGGGATAGAGAGGTGCTGTGGGTGTACGTAAAGGGGGATAGAGAGGGTGCTGTGGGTGTACGTAGAGGGATAGAGGGTGCTGTGGGTGTATGTACAGGGGGATAGAGAGGGTTGCTGTGGGTGTATGTACAGGGGGATAGAGAGGTGATGTGGGGGGTATGTACAGGGGGATAGAGAGGGTGCTGTGGGTGTATGTACAGGGGGATAGAGGGGTGCTGTGGGTGTATACAGGGGGGATAGAGAGGGTGCTGTGGGTGTACGTACAGGGGATAGAGAGGGTGCTGTGGGGTGTACGTACAGGGGGATAGAGAGGGTGCTGGTGGTGTACGTAAAGGGGGATAGAGAGGTGCTGTGGGTGTACGTAAAGGGGGATAGAGAGGGTGCGTGGGTGTACGTAAAGGGGGATAGAGAGGGTGCTGTGGGTGTACGTACAGGGGGATAGAGAGGGTGCTGTGGTGTACGTACAGGGGGAAGGAGGGTGTCTGTGCCTACATAAAAACACCAGCCACGGACACACAACGTATCCACGACAAACACACAGCCACTGACACACACACACAGACAGCCACTGACACACACACACACACACAGCCACTGACACACACACACACACACACACAGCCACTGGCACACACACACACACACAGACAGCCAGTCAGCCACTGAGTCTGACACACACACACATTCACTGACACACACACACAGCAACTGACAGAGACAATCTCTCCTCCCCCTACCTCTCGCTGCCGTGCCACCCGGTCCCGGAGTCCTGGACATTAAGAACTGCTGCTTTGCTGCTGGCCTGCTGCTGTATGCCTTTGGTACCTCCCCCAAGCATTGGGCGCGTAAGTGACGCGACGTAAGCGACGTCACTTGCGCAGAGCGGAAGTTGCGCACCACTGGCCAATGGGAAGGGCGGCTGCATGTAATTTAAAAAATAACCAGTGCTGATTGGTTCCAAACTTCCGGTTGAGGCTCTACAGGCAGCTGCTGGGTGCGCCGAGACTCACAGGCGCTCGCGAAGTTGCGGTTTCGGCTGTACGGTATTTATGGCGCTGGCAGGGGTGGGAGGTTCGGGGAAATGCCGCCTATTAGTCTTTTTTTTTTTGTGGGGGTGCCCAGGTGCCGCCATGAGCAACTGTTTCAGGTTGCTTCATGGTAGGAGCGGCGCTGTTTCTACTTGTAGATACACGTTTACAGGATAGCCCTATGGTACAGTATGCAGGAGAGCAACGACAAAAAAAGCTTTGATGAATCAAAAATCTAATTAAATATTGTTTAAATATATATACATCATTTAATAAACTGCTGAACCATTTTATATATATGTATATTTATCTATAAACTTTGTCTCCGCGGTTTCTAGACCCGATGCTACTGATAAGATCCAATTATATATCATAGTCCAAAAATCTATAGGGTGGTTCACAGTCATTTCGCAGAGAATGAGAAATATAAGACTTTTCTTACCTCTAGGGGTTTCTTTAAATGTGGACATTGTTGTACATGCAGAATGGCACAACAGTCAGACCATATAATACGATAATATGTCCTTGCCAAAAGATATATGTCGGTAGGATGTCAAGAAAGCTAAGGACCGCATAATCGAACATGTTTCAAATATTCGAACAGCTACCTTGGAAAAGCTAAGAATGGAAAAACTGACCACGACCTCAATGAAAAAATACAATTTAATGCATTTCTGTAATGAGCTCAGATATATGACAGCAATATCTCTGTGTGACATGAATGTTTATACTCATGCCATTCATGTATTGTTCTCCACATAAGAGGCCCACCCTTATACTCACCTTGATATTCTGCTCTCCCTTTATAGAGGTTTTCTTTATCCATACTTACCTTCTATCTATTGGCCTATTGATATATATGCCATCTGAGCACCATTCCCCACCCTCCATCCCAGATTCTGATTCCCTTGCATGATCCTGGGAACTCTGTTTAGATGAAATTAGAAACCTTTAATTATACTTACCTGGACGCATGTTCTTCTCCCTGGCCCAGGGGGATATATGTGTCCATACCCAGGTGAAGGAAGATCACTGTAATGAATCATCTGGACCCCTTCAATGGGGGTTTTCACGACCATTTGATCTGGGGCCAATACATCAGCATTTTTGATCCTTCCGTTTTGACTCTGAACCAAGGAATAGCAATAACGACATATAGCTGTTCCGATTAGGTCCACGCTCCATTTACCAACATGTAGTTGGCTATGACATGTCATATCACTGTTTAAGTGACAGGGATATAAGGAACATTACCATTAACTCTTGCCCTGTCGCACTTTGGGTCTCTGCAATACTTATTTCGGGAAACTTAGACAACGATACCGATAGTTTCCCTCTAGTATCGTTTTCTTGCCATGACTTGTTATCCCATTGTGGATGAGGGATGAGGGAAACAGTGGTGGACTATTGCCGGAGATGTGTAACCTGTTTGCAACAAAGGACCCTGCCTACTAAGGCTGCCCCAATGGAACATTTAAAAAGTACTGAGCCTATGGATTAGTTATGCATGGACTTTTTGTGCATTGAGAATGACACTAGTGGGATTGGTAAAGTTCTGATTGTGACTGATCATTATACAAGTTATGCTTAAGCTTATATATATTATAGCTGTGACGGCAGCAAAAATGTTATGGAGAAGTTATTTGTACATTATGGGCTTCCCAACTGAATTCACCTAGACCAAGGGAAAGGGAGAGACTTTGAGAGATGACTTTAAAAATGGACTCAGGCAAAAGCTGTTTTATGGGAATACAAACACCGACAGTCTACTTCATGTGGAACGAGGCAGAGACACTTTTGTTTGCTTTATGGGTCAATACGCAATAACCATATTGAATTTGGTATGTACAAATCCGTCTAACCGCCCTGAACATAAATTTGTAAGTTGGCGCATTACCCCGTCGGCATACGGGAGTTTACAGGGACATCCACCTTGTGGGTGTGTGAGGGAGACCACCTGGAGTGCATTACACTCTTCTAGCTCAGCCCACCCCTTTCTATGATTGGGTGTGGGTAATTGATTCCACCCTTTTCAGGGGTTTAAAAATGTCTCTGAAACCCAAAGAGCTAGCTCTCCATTACTATCTAATATTGGGATTAATAAGAGTTATTTTGAGGGCCAATAATTCTGGAAACAACTTTGGACTCCATCTTTCACAGATCTACTTCCTCCATTTCATCCTGGAACATTAAAGGGCAAGTCCAGCCCCAAAATAAAAACATACAGATAAATCACCCCCCAAAACCCTAAACGGTAATAGTTTGAAACCTGAAATATATAAGTCTAACATAATTTCCTGTTTCCCCTGTTTCTGCTTCCTGGTTCTTCCAGTTAGCAACTGTCAGTTATGGATTTGACAGTTGACATCACAGCCAATGACTGAATGTTAATCCCCTGTCTGCCTCATCTGAGCATTCCCAGGCTCAGTACAGGTTTCTAAATTGCTCGGTTTCCATAAGGCATCCAGAAGCATAGCAGGCATATAGTAATGAATTCTTAGGACAAAGTATGATATATCAACATATTTTAAAGAGGCCATTCTTTCTAAAAGATTTTATTATGAGGGTGGAGTTGTCCTTTAAGGACTGAACTAAGTATTATTTCACTTTTCATCCCATTTTGTTTTACTGTTGCTTGTGTTGTATTTTGTCAGTTATATTTTTTTGTAGTTTGCACTGTTTTTGTTATAATTAAACAATATTCAAATCTTTAGCTGATTGCTCTAATTAGAACTAAGGAACTCTATATTATATTCTATTGTATCCTGTTATATTCCTACCTGTATGTGGTAGCGAATGAAAGGTCATTATTTTATTCTACAGCTGTGCATGCTGGGTAGGTTGGTGTACCTTTTAACACACCTGATGACAGATACCGATGGTTTATGGAATATATATATATATAAGTGACGGGTAACTCGGTCGGGTTTTGGGGGTTTTCGAAGTGAGCTAAGAGTTCTCAGAGTGCTCCTGGGCTGAGGGTTGTAGTGTTGTCCGTCACAGGAAGCGCGTGCATGGAAACATGCACGCTTGACGTCATTGCGCCACACCGTGCTACACAAGCTCGGCAATGACGTCATGCACAAAAGGACTGTGCTTTCTGGGACTACACAAGAAGGAGAGCCAGGAAGTCTTGGGGGTGGAGCTAAGCCCACTACAATGAGGATCAAAGATGTCAGGAACTTTAGATCATCAGGTAGGCTCAGGAGAAAAAAAAGGGGGGGGAGATGATTATATAAGCTGCAGCTTACAATTACACTTAATTTGATTTTAGAGTGTACTTACCCTTATCCTACTGAATGCTGAAAAAACTCATATTACCTATCACCCTGAGGGGGGATGCCCTTCCTGAACGCTTTAATCGCTCTCTCTCTCTCGGGTATGGGGGTACTCTCTCAGCTATGGCTAAGCAATCTTGGAGTTGCCATGTGGGTGCGATGGTTCATGCATTTAATTGCACACATTATGATTCAACTGGGTTTTCTCCCTATTTCCTCATGTTCGGGTAGTTTGCTTCAGAGGGGTGGATTAGATGCTGCTACCCCTTCTTTTCAGCCAAGGATAGAAAATTAACTGTGCCCTGTTCCTGTTATGGCTGACAGCCCAACCACTCCTGCTGACTCTGGTCATGGACTTTCTATACCTATTCCTGGAGATGTGAGAAGGGGTGATCGTATTAGGAGTCCTCCCCCTTTCTTTACTTATGACATTTTGGGTAGCCCCTGGTATGCAGTGTCTTGTTATTCTGCTCCACCTTATGCTTTGATGAATCTAATTTATGCTCATGCCAGATTTGTTAATGTGATGCCTTTGTGTCACTAATCATATCTCTAGTTTGCAGGATATGTTAATGTGTATTTTCCTCTTCAGTCATGTTATTGTAAAAGGGTGTGTTAAGGCAGATATCACCTAAGAAGTAGATGTTAAATTTAATGTGTAAATATTTTTGTATTGTTCCTTGCTGGGATGAAGGGAATTCACCAGGGAGAGAATGTAGGGAACTAGAAACAAGTTACCCTTTAGTCTTCTTGTTCTGGCAGGATTTGGCCAGTAAAGGCTGCTGTGTAAAAGTATAAAAGGTAGAGCAACCAGGTGCTCAACCTCTTTCTGACTTTCTGGAGTTTCTCCAGAGGAGAGGGGATGAGCCTGGGACCTTAGATAACAGGTGGGCCCATTTAGTGAGAGATTAGTCCATGTTATAGATCTCTCTAGGGGTGATAGATAGGAGTAGGGAAGCTAGTGAGCTGCCTGAGCTCCAACATGGAGATTTAGTAAAGTCTAGAGTCCTGGGTATACCACCCAAGAATAGGGACATAGTGACTAACAGGGGTAGAAGGCTCCACTACAATAACCTGAGAGCTGGGGTGGCATTTATAAGCTGATTGTTATTTATGCTGTTACTGATTCCTCTGGTTTGTGAGTATTCATATTATATCTGTGCCATGCTATGCCATCTCTATTGTGCTAACTACAAGCCTTATTAATATTGTTCTGTTAATAAATAAGATACTGTTTAAGTGCTAGTTCAGCAACACTCTGCCTCCAACATATGCAAGGTCCCACTCCTAATAAATAAGAGTCTTGAGCACAAAATGTGGGTAAGGCTGACAGTCTCTGGAGCAAATGAAGTACCCCCATCGCCTTACATTTGGCACCCAACCTGTGGCGTGAAAAGGGTAAAGAAGTCATTGGCGGAAATAGTCTGGGGTTCTTTGTTCCCGTACCATGTCTCTTTCAACAGTGACTGTAAATTGAGTTACATTTGGCACTTCATATCTAATTGATGAAAGTATTAGTCATGTCTCTTATACCAGTTGATATATATGCATGGGCTGTAGCAGTTTATTAACCAACCACATGCCTTTGCCATTGATTGTGTACCTGGGGGTCATTCTACAGAATTAATTATTGAAAAACTAGCCTACCACCCAAATTTGGTGTCTCTGTTGTGCTTGCTACAAGCCTTATTAATATTGTTCTGTTAATAAATAAGATACTATTTAAGTTCAAGAACCACTGGTGCCTATTTATTGCATTCTACTTAGAGTAGTAGTTCAGCAACACCCTGCCTCCATCATATGTGAGGGCTCACTTCTGATAACTGATAACTAAGAGTCTTGTGCATAGAATTTGGGTAATTGTGAAAGAGAAGTACCTAAAGCAGATCTTAATAACTTTGAACAGAAGAGACTCTAAAGACTGCTGAAAATGATATTGTGACAGTGAAGAGATAAAATTAGCTAGAGACCAACAAGATTTCCAGAATAACACAGCATATAGATGGAAACATAAAGTTAATGAAAGACAAGTTAAAGATTTAGCAGAAACAAGGGATCACTAAGGCCAACACATAATACCTTATCCGACAGCAAATCGATTCGTTTTTTAGGAGTGAGTTCACATTCAGAAAGCGAATCTGAAGGGGGAGGCACAAGCAGAGACAGAATCAGAAAAGCTCCAGAGAAGAGGTACAAGACAAGATCAGAATGCTATGACACTACAACCCCAACAGAAACATTTCAGATTATTAACCTTTCTTCTCAGCAACTTACTAGTGCTCAAAGGTCAGTGCTAGAAAAGGTTTTATCATTTAGCCCAACATATCATGTTGATAATTTCAAATTGAGTACTGATTTATTTTTGTTCTGTAGACGACTAGCATTGAAGTCACATTTTCATAAAGAAAACTACTCAACTATGGAGGAACAATCCACTACTTACAAAAAAGGTAACCACAAACAAAAATCTACCTTTACACCATCTTTTGCAGATCACCCAAGTCTGGATGTCTTCTATAAATGTGTTGACAAAGACATTAAGGGTCTGAGACAGACTTGTTCTTCCTTTAATCCAACATTTGATGAACGTAAAGGAGTTCAGGAACTTCGTTCCATGAAAGACATCCAGATCAAGAGGTCTGACAAAGGTGGCAATGTGGTTATCTGGCCAACCTATATGTACTTAATGGAGGCCAAGAGAATTAGAGAACAAAGATAACTATACTCGTTTACCATTAGACCCTACTGAGTTGTGTCATAAACAATTAGCTAGACTTCTCCATTATGGTAGGGATATGAATGTTCTTACTGAAAATGAGTACAAGTATTTGAGCATAGAATACCCTGTTATACCAATGTTACATGCTCCCGAAAGTACATAAAAACAGTACAGCACCACCAGGCAGGCTTATTGTGTCAGGGATAGGGAGCCTCACTGAATCTTCCTGTGTCTTTCGTATATCTATATCTACAAGATATAGTCCTTGAGCTGAATTCCTACATCAGAGATTCATCAGATCTTATCCTTAAACTAAAAATTATTGAAATAGGGGATGATCACCTATTTGCTACATGTGAGGTTGAATCATTATACACTAACATAAAACATCAAGATGGCCTTAATGCTTAAAGTCTAGAGAGGTAAAGTCAACAGGTAATATTAAACTCTTAGAATTTACCCTAACACATAATTATTTCACTTTCGACAATAAATACTACCTACAAAAAACAGGTACAGCAATGGTTGGTGGGAATGGGAATTTGTTTTCTGATCCCTTTTTTCTATGATCCCTTTTCAAAATACACTACACATGTAGAACTTTAGTTGCGTTTTTTTTATTTACAATATCTTTAACCTTTGGAAGGGCCAAGAACCATCTTGGAAGAGTTCATTGACATTCTTAATCTAAACTCCTTATCTCTTCATTGCAGGTAAACTTCCTTGATTTAGGGGCATATTTATAAACGATCGCTATTTTTGCCATTTCGCTATCGCAGGACATTGCAATGACAAATAGCGCTATTTTCGCTTGTTTTTGCATTCGCCTTTGCGGAAGAGTATCGCTGAGGCGATGTGTGGCGATAATTTTCGCCATATTCATTGCGTTAAGTGTGGTATCACTGCGAAAAGAGAGATTGCTCTCTATTGTAATTTCAGAGCTATTTTTGTCACTTTTATATTTAAAGCTATTTATAAATAGGTGAATTTTCGCCTTTGTGCCCCTTTTCTCCCTTTTGTTGCATTTTTTTTTGCAGTGTTACCAGAATTTTCGCCAAACATCATTACTTACTGGAATGTTCCATTATCATGACTATTTCTCACACAGCACAATGGTATGTTCCCATATTAATGGAACTGGTTTGATAATTAGCTGCAGTTTGCTGAAAATAAACAATACTAAAAAATGTCCTATTAATAATATAGAGAAAAATCGCCTTTTAAGTTTTACACTATCATCCTATTAATAAAATTGAGAAAATTCGCCTTTTGAGTTTTATACTATTTATATCTTTGGCTGAATAAAACACCAACAGGGTTATTCAATAAAAGTTCTTATCATTAAAAATGGTGCTAATTTTGCCCCAGCCAATCAGATGTTAGCTTTCAAATGTTAAAGGGACAGTTCAGTGGAAATTATCAATATTTGTTTCATTGTTATTCTACATATTCTCTTCCATTTTGAAAAATCAGTTGATTTCATACCCTTTGCTGTTCCTTGCTGTTGACATTAGTGAGCTGACATTTCGGGTTCTAACGGTCCTTCTTCTTCCCAGGATGCACCACATCCTTGGAATGTTCCTAACAGTAATTTCTACTGATTGGCTGTTGGATGGGTCAAACATGCTCAGATCTCTACTGAGCAACTGAATCAACCCAGGCACTGAGCCAAGGGCAAGACCATAACGGTCTCCATTAGGGGTCCTGCCAACAGGAAGTCAGTATTTCGGTTGACTTTATTTATACACAGACACAATGCTGAATTGGCAGATTAAGGCCACTGAACTTCCCCTTTAAATAAGATCTGATTGGTTGGGGCAAAATTAACACCATTTTTAACAATATAACAATAAGAACTTTTATTGAATCTCCCTGCAAATGTGTTTTTGGGCTATATTTAAATAACAAAGATAGGTGTTCAGTGTGTATTAACCAATTTAATACTACTTTGAAAAACCACCAGGGAGTATTACCTATTTACCATCATATGTGCTGAGCTTTTTCAGCATTATTAGTGCTACTTTTTGCTTTTGATGAAAATTCTCCTTTTTAAAAAATTATGGTAAAGGCTGGTGGGGAAAAAAAAGCAAAAATAATGCCCCTTTATAAATATGTCCCTCGGACCCCCATTTGACTTTATTGGTAAATAAAGAAAATCGGAACCTTAAAAAAAAAGATCTTTAAAAAGCGAAAAATTAACCATAAAAAAGCGAACTTGCAGATCGTATTACAGTAAATGTTGGAAAACTTATTAGTACTTATCAGTATTGATAAACACTCCACAATGTACTGACACCTCCATTGGCAGGCTAGATAAATGGCCACTTATGTGTTTTTGCCACCTTAGACTTGGCGAGTTGGAATGGCTGAACTTAACGCAAAAATACACTTTTCGCCATTTTATAAATATGCTTGAGCGGTTACCGCAGCGATGTATGGCGAAAAGCGAAATGTAACGGTAATGACCTTTCGCCACTTGTTATCACTGCTTTATAAATAACGAAAAGTCCAAATTAGGTGAAAAGGCTGCATTAAAAAAAAAAAAGTTTAACCAACCTTTATAAATATGCCCCTTAGTCATTTAGTCATTAAACGCAGCCAAACCAACATAACGATTAGCCTCTACAGAAAATCCATTGCCACTAATTCTTTGATGCACTTCCAGAGCTCTCACCCTCCAGAACTTTTTTGAGGTATTCCAAAGGCCATACTTCCCAACATTTGGAAAGTCAAAAGAGGGACATATGTAAGGTGTGTGGTTTTTTTTGTGGGGGGGTACATCCACATTTTAAAAGCCACACCCACTTTTTAAGGTAACGCCCATTTTAAAGACCACTACAGCCATTTTAAATTGTTGAGCTGACTACACTGACTAATGAACTGAAAGGCTTAATAACACTGGGTAATGAACTGGAGGGATTGATAATGCTGGGTAATGAACTGGAGGGCTTGATAACCCTGGGTAAAGAACTGGAGGGCTTGATAATGCTGGGAAATGAACTGGAGGGATTGATAATGCTGGGTAATGAACTAGGCTAGGAGGCTAGGCTACAAGAAAAAGGTCATAGATTTACTACAACAGCTTCAAAGGATAAAGCCATTTGTCACGAACAGTTGAATGCCCAAGATCTCTTCTGTGATCAGTCGTTTTAAACATCTGATCGCACGTATGAATGAAATATATGAGCGATCAACTGTTTAAAAGATAGGAACTGAATGTTTCATTCATACGCGCGATCAGCTGTTTGAGAGATTTTTACCAAAATTTCAGGGTGTGTGCGGGGACTGGCTGAGGTTTAAGGGGAAGGGTTTGGAGGGTGGACAGAGAGGAATAGTGGGGGGTATTGGGGGCGGACGGGGAAGGGTTGAATATAAGTAGTTGAATATAAAATATAATATTAAATTAAAGTTAATGAGTGTTGCATTATCGTAAAGCTTATTAAATTGTCTTTCTTTAATATATCAAGTGCCGAGTGATTACAGCAATCTTGAAATATTATTGCTTTCTTACTAAAAAGGTTATTTGAATACATCTCCGCTGCGAAGCGCGGGTATTTTGCTAGTAATAATAATAACTCACAGTCCATGTAGTCAACAAAGAACCATGCCCCCTGACCCCAATATTCACTGTCTCAACACACAGAGTATTTTCTATACAGATGTCTCCACACCAATATGGAAGTCCCCGATAAGACTTTGAAAGCTACTTGTTACCCTTTAATTTGTTTACCAGCCAGGGCAATAAAATATATTCAGATGATCTATTTTTAAATGATGTTCCTAGTAAAACAAAGCTTCTAAAAGAACCTGTATTCTCTGTATATGCTATGGTTGCTTACCTGATAACACACTTGTTTTAGAAACATACAGCCCACAAGGTCACAGGTTCAACTCTCCAGACTTACTTTTATTTTGTGTTACCTTGTGAAAGTTCTCATTCATCCCGGTCATGGTATATCTGTTTTAGCCACAATGCAATCACACCTTGCATTCAGAAGGTCCCTAACACCTGGCTGTTATATGCTATTTGGGAACTACCAGGGTACTTATTGTCAACAGATTCTTGTACAAGTCATTCTGAATTGAGAAAGCCAGTCGGATGACTAGCGAAACTTCTTTAGTTCTTGAAGATATTTTGTGGTAATATTATGTTCAGAGTAAAAGACTCTACATGTGCTGGTGTTCCATATCGTATCTCCGTTGGGTAAGGGGTATAAAGCTTTGCTTTTCAGCAAAAGTACATGAGTTTCTATTTCTTACATCCAAGCTAGCTAAGAAATACACTGCAAAGATTGCTTTTCTTTTTATGAAAAGCAAAGAAATATATCAACATAAAATACATGTTTTGTGTCAAGGAGTGGGGTATATCTGTGAAGTTATATCATTGGCTGTCTGCTTCTAAGAAGCTTGTAAGTTTGTAAATTTGCTTTCTCTTTTGAGACAATGTTGTCTGGAGACTTAAGTTTCCCTTTAATTATAAATGCATCATTTAATAACCTGTTGTACCATTTCCTACATATATATATATGCATTTACTAATTTATTGTATACTATAAAAAGTCCAACTACTCCAAAACTCTTCAGATTTTAAGTCTGAGCTGTACATTATGAGAAATCATCAATTGAAATCACAGCATTTACAAGCAAAGACCTGTCACTCAAACCATTAAAAAAAATACGGGTCCTTCCCTTACCTCTTACAAGGATCCATGACTGCCTGCCAGCACAGTTTCAGCAACAATTAAGAAAATTAGCAGAGGAAAGAAAGAAGGGGAGGAGAAGATTTGTAAACCAGAGCAGTGTTATGGTGACGCTGTGCACGGACACGACAAGAGAGTAATAGAGATGGGGGGGATTAGGAGCACTCAATAAACATGAATAATTAAATGAGAAAGCAAGCACAGATAAATATGCGGGTACCACCATTTTACTACTTTCAAATTGTAGTTTCAGTTAATGTTTAGTTGTTTGAGTGAGTATAGTGACCCTTTAAAGAGGGACACTAATGAATGCAGTGTGTGGAATTTAGCAAAACAGGCAGTTTCAGCAATAATTAAGAAAATTAGCAGAGAAAAGAAAGAAGGGGAGGAGGAGTGTGTAAAGCAGAGCATAGTTTATGATGAGGCTGTGTAGAAGTGTTGCAGACACGACTAGAGGGCAGTGAGTAATAGAGATGGTGCAGCAATTAGAAGCACTCACTAAACATAAATTATTAAATGACAAAGCAAGCACAGATAAATATGCGAGTACCAACATTTTGCTACTTTCAAATTGTAGCTTCAGTTAAAGTGAAAGGGCATGTCCACTCTTTTAAACAACTTTCCATATATTATAGGTATTGCTTCCCCAGCCCCAACCACTATAATTATATTAGCAGAAAGTCCCCCGATAGTTACTTTACCTTACCTCTCTCCTTTGCCGCACTGCCCCGGTCCTCTGCTTGTACGGAACTGCAAGCAGGGGGCCAGACCAGCAGCTGCATCTGTGATTGGCTGAGAGGCAATCACGGACGCAGCTGCCGGCAGTTCAGAACGGCTGAGGAGAGAGGTAAGGTAAGTAACTATCTGAGGACTTTCTGCTAATATGATATAGCGGTTGGGGCTGGGAAAGCAATACCTATAATATATTGAAAGGGTTTAAAACTAGGGATAGGGAGACCAAATCGGGTGGGAATGGGAGGGGAGAGGCCTGCAGTGCGCATACCAACTTCAAATCAAGTACCCCACCTGCGCTTACTGTCTTTCAGTATCTTCAGTGCGTGCTTGTATATATGGTGCGTACATCATTATGTAACAAGTAACGTACTAAATGCAGACAGAACAGAACAGCATACAGACATTTTAAGTAAAGCTTATATGTGTTGGGGCTTAGTATGTGGTGAGGTGCTGATACATATATTTGATCTGGAGGACCGTAACTAGAGGGGCTGTGGCACTGATACACAACTTTGAGATAAAGGTCCGTGACCTAAGACTCCCAGCTGTCACCCCCCTGGTAATGCAACCCATGCGGTCACACAGGTCGCCCATATCAAAGGCCGGCAGTGTGTGGAATTTAGCAAAACAACAAAAAGAAAAGATTATCATCCTATTCCAGGAATGACAGGTCTGTCATCTGGGCGGTGTATTAAATATTTTTAGAATATACTGTATAATTTACTTATACACCATAGGCACATGTAGAAGTTAAAAACACACTCAGCTGGCCAGCTAAGAAGAACAGCAGAGATTTATTGATATACCGTATATATAAGTATAAGCCGAGGGCAGAAATTATCACCACTACTACCTTCTGATTCAGTATTGTTTTGTGGCTTAAGTTGCCCTTTAAATGGACAGCAAAATTCCCATACAATAATCCCATACAGTAATAGCAAAACCCAGTACCAGTAACCCCCAATACCTTGGCAAACAGATGTTTGGAAACTACAACTCCCAGCATGCATGCTGGGAGTTGTAGTTTCTAAACATGTGGAGTGGCAAGGTTCAATAAACTTTTTATTAAGCTTACCATAATTTACAATTCTCCTAACCCCCATATAGTAAAGGGCACTCTGACCCCCATATATTAAAGGGAACTCTGACCCCCATATAGTAAAGGGCACTCTGACCCCAATAGTTAAATGAAAGTTGTAGTTTCAAGCTGTCATTTGCACTTAACTAGCAGCCATTTCCAGTGCCACCTCTCTAATAAGGCAATGTGTGGCAAAAACCTCAGGCGGCACATTAAGGGAGGAGGCAGCCAGGCCAGTGTAAAAAAAAAAGTTTTTTAAGCACCCCTAATGCTTTGCGCTAGTCACACTGTGAGTACTATGATATGTACCAGACACACTGTGGTTCACTATGATATGGACCAGTCACACTGTGAGCACAGTGATATGTACCAGCCACACTGCGGGCAGGAGGAGAATAAAGGTGAGAAACAGAGGATAGAGACTGCAGAAGAAAGAAACTGTGAGAGATAGAGAATAGAGACTGCAGAAGAGGAGTGAAAGATATAGATGATAGAGACTGCAGGAGAGAGAAAAGGTGAGAAATAGAGGACTGAAACTGCAGGAGAGAGATAAAGTGAGAGAGAGGATAGAGACTGCAGGAGAAAGAGTGTGAGAGATTTAGAATGCAGGAGAGAGAGAATGAGAGAGACTACAGGATAGAGAGAGATGGAGGATACACTGCAGGAGAGAGAAAGTAAGAAATAGAGACTGCAGGAGAGATAGAGAATGTGAGAGACAAAGGATAGAATATGTATGGGACGTTTACTGTCTGTTCTCACTGGGACCTTTACTGTTTGTTCCCTCTATAGGGGAGCTTTACTGTCTGTTCTCATTGGGACCTTTACTATCTGTTCTCATTGGGACCTTTACTATCTATTCTCACTGTATGGGACCTGTACTGTCTGTTCTCACTGTATGGGACCTGTACTGTCTGTTCTCACTGTATGGGACCTTTACTATCTGTTCTAACTGTATGGGACCTTTACTGTCTGTTCTCACTGTATGGGCCCTTTACTTTCTGTTATCACTGTATGGGCCCTTTACTGTCTGTTCTCACTGTATTGGACCTTAAGTGTCTGTTCTCACTGTATGGGACCTTAACTGTCTTTTCTCACTTTATGGGACCTTTACTATCTGTTCTCGCTGTGTGAGACATTTACTGTCTGTTCTCATTGTATGGGACCTTTACTGTCTGTTCTCACTGTATGGGACCTTTACTATCTCTTCTCACTGTATGGGATCTTTAATGTCTGTTCTCACTGTATGGGCCCTTTACTGTCTGTTCTCACTGTATTGGACCTTTACTGTCTTTTCTCACTGTATGGGACCTTTACTGTCTGTTCTCACTGTATGAGACCTTTACTATCTGTTCTCACTGTGTGAGACCTTTACTGTCTGTTCTCACTGTATGGGACCTTTATAGTTCTCACTGTATGGGACCTTTACTGTCTGTTCTCACTGTATGGGACCTTTACTGTCTGTTCTTACTATGAAACCTTTATAGTTCTCACTGTATGGGACCTTTACTGGCTGTTCTTACTGTATGGATCCTTTACTGTCTGTTCTCACTGTATGGGATAGTTGCAGTCTGTTCTCATTGTATGGATCCTTTACTGTCTGTTCTCACTGTATGGGATAGTTGCAGAAGTACCCCCATCGCCTTACATTTGGCACCCAACTGTGGCGTGAAAAGGGTAAAGAAGTCATTGGCGGAAATAGTCTGGGGTTCTTTGTTCCCGTACCATGTCTCTTTCACACAGTGACTGTAAATGAGTTACATTGGCACTTCATATCTAATTGATGAAAGTATTAGTCATGTCTCTTATACCAGTTGATATATAGCATGGGCTGTAGCAGTTTATTAACCAACCACATGCCTTTGCCATTGATGTGTACCTGGGGGTCATTCTACAGAATTAATTATTGAAAAACTAGCCTACCACCCAAATTTGGTGTCTCTGTTGTGCTTGCTACAAGCCTTATTAATATTGTTCTGTTAAAATAAGATACTATTTAAGTTCAAGAACCACTGGTGCCTATTTATTGCATTCTACTTAGAGTAGTAGTTCAGCAACACCCGCCTCCATCAATGTGAGGGCTCACTTCTGATAACTGATAACTAAGAGTCTTGTGCATAGAATTTGGGTAATTGTGAAAGAGAAGTACCTAAAGCAGATCTTAATAACTTTGAACAGAAGAGACTCTAAGACTGCTGAAAATGATATTGTGACAGTGAAGAGATAAAATTAGCTAGAGACCAACAAGATTTCCAGAATAACACAGCATATAGATGGAAACATAAAGTTAAGAAAGACAAGTTAAAGATTTAGCAGAAACAAGGGATCACTAAGGCCAACACATAATACCTTATCCGACAGCAAATCGATTCGTTTTTTAGGAGTGAGTTCACATTCAGAAAGCGAATCTGAAGGGGGAGGCACAAGCAGAGACAGAATCAGAAAAGCTCCAGAGAAGAGGTACAAGACAAGATCAGAGATGCTATGACACTACAACCCCAACAGAAACATTTCAGATTATTAACCTCTTCTCAGCAACTTACTAGTGCTCAAAGGTCAGTGCTAGAAAAGGTTTTATCATTTAGCCCAACATATCATGTTGATAATTTCAAATTGAGTACTGATTTATTTTTGTTCTGTAGACGACTAGCATTGAAGTCACATTTTCATAAAGAAAACTACTCAACTATGAGGAACAATCCACTACTTACAAAAAAGGTAACCACAAAAAAAATCTACCTTTACACCATCTTTTGCAGATCACCCAGTCTGGATGTCTTCTATAAATGTGTTGACAAGACATTAAGGGTCTGAGACAGACTTGTTTTCCTTTAATCCAACATTTGATGAAGTAAAGGAGTTCAGGAACTTCGTCCATGAAAGACATCCAGATCAAGAGGTCTGACAAAGGTGGCAATGTGGTTATCTGCCAACCTATATGTACTTAATGGAGGCCAAGAGAATTAGAGAACAAAGATAACTATACTCGTTTACCATTAGACCCTACTGAGTGGTGTCATAAACAATTAGCTAGACTTCTCCATTATGGTAGGTATGAATGTTCTTACTGAAAATGAGTACAAGTATTGAGCATAGAATACCCTGTTATACCATGTTACATGCTCCCGAAAGTACATAAAAACAGTACAGCACCACCAGGCAGGCTATGTTGTCAGGGATAGGGAGCCTCACTGAATCTTCCTGTGTCTTTCGTATATCTATATCTACAAGATATAGTCCTTGAGCTGAATTCCTACATCAGAGATCATCAGATCTTATCCTTAAACTAAAATTATTGAAAAGGGATGATCACCTATTTGCTACATGTGAGGTTGAATCATTACACTAACATAAAACATCAAGATGGCCTTAATGCTTAAGTCTAGAGGGTAAAGTCAACAGGTAATATTAAACTCTTAGAATTTACCCAACAATAAATTATTTCACTTTGACAATAAATACTACCTACAAAAAACAGGTACAGCAATGGTTGGTGGGAATGGGAATTTTGTTTCTGATCCCTTTTTTCTATGATCCTTTTCAAAATACACTACACATGTAGAACTTTAGTTGCGTTTTTTTTATTTACAATATCTTTAACCTTTGGAAGGGCCAAGAACCATCTTGGAAGAGTTCATTGACATTCTTAATCTAAACTCTTATCTCTTCATTGCAGGTAAACTTCCTTGATTTAGGGGCATATTTATAAACGATGCTATTTTGCCATTCGCTATCGCAGGACATTGCAATGACAAATAGCGCTATTTTCGCTTGTTTTTGCATTCGCCTTTGCGGAAGAGTATCGCTGAGGCGATGTGTGGCGATAATTTTCGCCATATTCATTGCGTTAAGTGTGGTATCACTGCGAAAGAGAGATTGCTCTCTATTGTAATTTCAGAGCTATTTTTGTCACTTTATATTTAAAGCTATTATAAATAGGTGAATTTTCGCCTTTGTGCCCCTTTCTTCCCTTTTTGTTGCATTTTTTTTTGCAGTGTTACCAGAATTTTCGCCAAACATCATTACTTACTGGAATGTTCCATTATCATGACTATTTCTCACACAGCACAATGGTATGTTCCCATATTAATGGAACTGGTTTGATAATTAGCTGCAGTTTGCTGAAATAAAACAATACTAAAAAATGTCCTATTAATAATATAGAGAAAAATGCCCTTTTAAGTTTTACACTATCATCCTATTAATAAAATTGGAAAAATTCGCCTCCTTTGAGTTTTATACTATTTATATCTTTGGCTGAATAAAACACCAACAGGGTTATTAATAAAAGTTCTTATCATTAAAAATGGTGCTAATTTGCCCCAGCCAATCAGATGTTAGCTTTCAAATGTTAAAGGGACAGTTCAGTGGAATTATCAATATTTGTTTCATTGTTATTCTACATATCTCTTCCATTTTGAAATCAGTTGATTTCATACCCTTTGCTGTTCCTTGCTGTTGACATTAGTGAGCTGACATTTCGGGTTCTAACGGTCCTCTTCTTCCCAGGATGCACACACTCCTGGATGTTCCTAACAGTAATTTCTACTGATTGGCTGTTGGATGGGTCAAACGCTCAGATCTCTACTGAGCAACTGAAATCACCCAGGCACCTGGCCAGGGCAAGACCATAACGGTCTCCATTAGGGGTCCGCCAACCGGAGTCGTATTTCGGTTGACTTTATTTATACACAGACACAATGCTGAATTGGCAGATTAAGGCCACTGAACTTCCCCTTTAAATAAGATCTGATTGGTTGGGGAAAATTAACACCATTTTTAACAATATAACAATAAGAACTTTTATTGAATCTCCCTGCAAATGTGTTTTTGGGTATATTTAAATAACAAAGATAGGTGTTCATGTGTGTATACCAATTTAATACTACTTTGAAAAACCCACCAGGGAGTATTACCTATTTCCATCATATGTGCTGAGCTTTTTCAGCATTATTAGTGCTACTTTTTGCTTTTGATGAAAATTCTCCTTTTTAAAAATTAGGTAAAGGCTGGGGGGAAAAAAAAAGCAAAAATAATGCCCCTTTATAAATATGTCCCTCGGACCCCCATTTGACTTTATTGGTAAATAAGAAAATCGGAACCTTAAAAAAAAAGATCTTTAAAAGCGAAAAATTAACCATAAAAAAGCGAACTTGCAGATCGTATTACAGTAAATGTTGAAAACTTATTAGTACTTATCAGTATTGATAAACACTCCACAATGTACTGACACCTCCATTGGCAGCTAGATAAATGGCCACTTATGTGTTTTTGCCACCTTAGACTTGGCGAGTTGGAATGGCTGAACTTAACGCAAAAATACACTTTTCGCCATTTTATAAATATGCTTGAGCGGTTACCGCAGCAGATGTATGGCGAAAAGCGAAATGTAACGGTTAATGACCTTTCGCCACTTGTTATCCCTGCTTTATAAATAACGAAAAGTCCAAATTAGGTGAAAAGGCTGCATTAAAAAAAAAAAAGTTTAACCAACCTTTATAAATATGCCCTTAGTCATTTAGTCATAAACGCAGCCAAACCAACATACGATTAGCCTCACAAGAAAATCCATTGCACTAATTCTTTGATGCACTCCAGAGCTCTCACCCCCAGAA
The DNA here is from genome assembly GCA_019447015.1 of Hymenochirus boettgeri. Taxonomy (NCBI): domain Eukaryota; kingdom Metazoa; phylum Chordata; class Amphibia; order Anura; family Pipidae; genus Hymenochirus; species Hymenochirus boettgeri. Next base: position 350,358,797 of record CM033469.1, read on the forward strand.
CTTTTTTGAGGTATTCCAAAGGCCATACTTCCCAACATTTGGAAAGTCAAAGAGGGACATATGTAAGGTGTGTGGTTTTTTTTGTGGGGGGGGTACACACATTTTAAACACACACCCACTTTTAAGGTAACAGCCCATTTTAAAGACCACTAAAGCCATTTTAAAGTTGAGCTGACTACACTGACTAATGAACTGAAAGGCTTAATAACACTGGGTAATGAACTGGAGGGATTGATAATGCTGGGTAATGAACTGGAGGGCTTGATAACCTGGGTAAAGAATGGAGGGCTGATAATGCTGGGAAATGACTGGAGGGATGATAATGCTGGGTAATGAACTAGGCTAGGAGGCTAGGCTACAAGAAAAAGGTCTAGATTTACTACAACAGCTTCAAAGGATAAAGCCATTTGTCACGAACAGTTGAATGCCCAAGATCTCTTCTGGGATCAGTCGTTTTAAACATCTGATCGCACGTATGAATGAAATATATGAGCGATCAACTGTTTAAAAGATAGGAACTGAATGTTTCATTCATACGCGCGATCAGCTGTTTGAGAGATTTTACCAAAATTTCAGGGTGTGTGCGGGGACTGGCTGAGGTTAAGGGGAAGGGTTTGGAGGGTGGACAGAGGGAATAGTGGGGGGTATTGGGGGCGGAGGGAAGGGTGAATATAAGTAGTTGAATATAAATATAATATTAAATTAAAGTTAATGATGTTGCATTATCGTAAAGCTTATTAAATTGTCTTTCTTTAATATATCAAGTGCCGAGTGATTACAGCAATCTTGAAATATTATTGCTTTCTTACTAAAAAGGTTATTTGAATACATCTCCGCTGCGAAGCGCGGGTATTTTGCTAGTAATAATAATAACTCACAGTCCATGTAGTCAACAAGAACCATGCCCCTGACCCCAATATTCACTGTCTCAACACACACAGAGTATTTTCTATACAGATGTCTCCACACCAATATGGAAGTCCCCGATAAGACTTTGAAAGCTACTTGTTACCCTTTAATTGTTTACCAGCCAGGGCAATAAAATATATTCAGATGATCTATTTTTAAATGATGTTCTAGTAAAACAAAGCTTCTAAAAGAACCTGTATTCTCTGTATATGCTATGGTTTTACCTGAAACACACTTTTTTAGAACATACAGCCCACAAGGTCACAGGTTCACTCTCCAGACTTACTTTTATTTGTGTTACCTTGTGAAAGTTCTCATTCATCCCGGTCATGGTATATCTGTTTAGCCACAATGCAATCACAACTTGCATTCAGAAGGTCCCTAACACCTGGCTGTTATATGCTATTTGGGAACTACCAGGTACTTATTGTCAACAGATTCTTGTACAAGTCATTCTGAATTGAGAAAGCCAGTCGGATGACTAGCGAAATTCTTTAGTCTTGAAGATATTTGTGGTAATATTATGTTCAGAGTAAAAGACTCTACATGGCTGGTGTTCCATATCGTATCTCCGTTGGGTAAGGGGTATAAAGCTTTGCTTTTCAGCAAAAGTACATGAGTTTTATTCTTACATCCAAGCTAGCTAAGAAATACACTGCAAAGATTGCTTTTCTTTTATGAAAAGCAAAGAAATATATCAACATAAAATACATGTTTTGTGTCAAGGAGTGGGGTATATCTGTGAAGTTATATCATTGGCTGTCTGCTTCTAAGAAGCTTGTAAGTTTGTAAATTTGCTTTCTCTTTTGAGACAATGTTGTCTGGAGACTTAAGTTCCTTAATATAAATGCATCATTTAATAACCTGTTGTACCATTTCCTACATATATATATATGCATTTACTAATTTATTGTATACTATAAAAAGTCAACTATCCAAAACTCTTCAGATTTTAAGTCTGAGCTGTACATTATGAGAAATCATCAATGAAATCACAGCATTACAAGCAAAGACTGTCACTCAAACCATTAAAAAAAATACGGGTCCTTCCCTTACCTCTTACAAGGATCCATGCTGCCTGCCAGCACAGTTTCAGCAACAATTAAGAAAATTAGCAGAGGAAAGAAAGAAGGGAGGAGAAGATTTGTAAACCAGAGCAGTGTTATGGTGACGCTGTGCACGGACACGACAAGAGAGTAATAGAGATGGGGGGGATTAGGAGCACTCAATAAACATGAATAATTAAATGAGAAAGCAAGACAGATAAATATGCGGGTACCACCATTTATACTTTCAAATTGTAGTTTCAGTTAATGTTTATTGTTTGAGTGAGTTAGTGACCCTTTAAAGAGGGACACTAATGAATGCAGTGTGTGGAATTTAGCAAAAACAGGCAGTTTTCAGCAATAATAAGAAAATTAGCAGAGAAAAGAAAGAAGGGGAGGAGGAGTGTGGTAAAGCAGAGCATAGTTTATGATGAGGCTGTGTAGAAGTGTTGCAGACACGACTAGAGGGCAGTGAGTAATAGAGATGTGGCAGCAATTAGAAGCACTCACTAAACATAAATATTAAATGACAAAGCAAGCACAGATAAATATGCGAGTACCAACATTTTGCTACTTTCAAATTGTAGCTTCAGTTAAAGTGAAAGGGCATGTCCACTCTTTTAAACAACTTCCATATATTAAGGTATTGCTTCCCCAGCCCCAACACTAAATTATATTAGCAGAAAGTCCCCCGATAGTTACTTTACCTTACCTCTCTCCTTTGCCGCACTGCCCCGGTCCTCTGCTTGTACGGAACTGCAAGCAGGGGGCCAGACCAGCAGCTGCATCTGTGATTGGCTGAGAGGCAATCACGGACGCAGCTGCCGGCAGTTCAGAACGGCTGAGGAGAGAGGTAAGGTAAGTAACTATCTGAGGAACTTTTGCTAATATGATATAGCGGTTGGGGCTGGGAAAGCAATACTATAATATATTGAAAGTTTTAAAACTAGGGATAGGGAGACCAAATCGGGTGGGAATGGGAGGGGAGAGGCCTGCAGTGCGCATACCAACTTCAAATCAAGTACCCACCTTCGCTTATGTCTTTCAGTATCTTCAGCGTGCTTGTATATATGGTGCGTACATCATTATGTAACAAGTAACGTACTAAATGCAGACAGAACAGAAAGCATACAGACATTTTAAGTAAAGCTTATATGTGTTGGGGCTTAGTATGTGGTGAGGTGCTGATACAATTATATTGATCTGGAGGACCGTAACTAGAGGGGCTGTGGCACTGATACACAAACTTTGAGATAAAGGTCGCGTGACCTAAGACTCCCAGCTGTCACCCCCCTGGTAATGCAACCCATGCGGTCACACAGGTCGCCCATATCAAAGGCCGGCAGTGTGTGGAATTTAGCAAAACAACAAAAAAGAAAGATTATCATCCTATTCCAGAGAATGACAGGTCTGTCATCTGGGCGGTGTATTAAATATTTTTTAGAATATACTGAAATTTACTTATACACCATAGGCACATGTAGAAGTTAAAAACACACTCAGCTGGCCAGCAAAAGAACAGCAGAGATTTATTGATATACCGTATATATAAGTATAAGCCGAGGGCAGAAATTATCACCACTACTACCTTCTGATTCGTATTGTTTTGTGGCTTAAGTTGCCCTTTAAATGGACAGCAAAATTCCCATACAATAATCCCATACAGTAATAGCAAAACCCAGTACCAGTAACCCCAATACCTTGGCAAACAGATGTTTGGAAACTAAAATCCCAGCATGCATGCTGGGAGTTGTAGTTTCTAAAATGTGGAGTGGCAAGGTTCAATAAACTTTTTATTAGCTTACCATAATTTACAATTCTCCTAACCCCCATATAGTAAAGGCACTCTGACCCCCATATATAAGGAACTCTGACCCCCATATAGTAAAGGGCACTCTGACCCCAATAGTTAAATGAAAGTTGTAGTTTCAAGCTGTCATTTGCACTTAACTAGCAGCCATTTCCAGTGCCACCTCTCTAATAAGGCAAGTGTGGCAAAAAACTCAGGCGGCACATTAGGAGGAGGAGCAGGCCAGTGTAAAAAAAAAAGTTTTTTAAGCACCCCTAATGCTTGCGCAGTCACACTGTGAGTATACTATGATATGTACCAGACACACTGTGGTTCACTATGATATGGACCAGTACACTGTGAGCACAGTGATATGTACCAGCCACACTGCGGGCAGGAGGAGAATAAAGGTGAGAAACAGAGGATAGAGACTGCAGAAGAAGAAGAAACTGTGAGAGATAGAGAATAGAGACTGCAGAAGAGGAGTGAAAGATATAGATGATAGAGACTGCAGGAGAGAGAAAAGGTGAGAAATAGAGGACTGAAACTGCAGGAGAGAGATAAAGTGAGAGAGAGGATAGAGACTGCAGGAGAAAGAGTTGAGATTTAGAATGCAGGAGAGAGAGAATGAGAGAGACTACAGGATAGAGAGAGATGGAGGATACACTGCAGGAGAGGAAAGTAAGAAATAGAGACTGCAGGAGAGATAGAGTGTGAGAGACAAAGGATAGAATATGTATGGGACGTTTACTGTCTGTCTCACTGGGACCTTTACTGTTTGTTCCCTCTATAGGGGAGCTTTATGTCTGTTCCATTGGGACCTTTACTATCTGTTCTCATTGGGACCTTTACTATCTTCACTGTATGGGACCTGTACTGTCTGTTCTCATGTATGGGACCTGTACTGTTGTTCTCACTGTATGGGACCTTTACTATCTGTTCTAACTGTATGGGACCTTACTGTCTGTTCTCACTGTATGGGCCCTTTACTTTCTGTTATCACTGTATGGGCCCTTTACTGTCTGTTCTCACTGTATTGGACCTTAAGTGTCTGTTCTCACTGTATGGGACTTAACTGTCTTTTCTCACTTTATGGGACCTTTACTATCTGTTCTCGCTGTGTGAGACATTTACTGTCTGTTCTATTGTATGGACCTTTACCGTTGTTCTCACTGTATGGGACCTTTAAATCTCTTCTCACTGTATGGGATCTTTAATGTCTGTTCTCACTGTATGGGCCCTTTACTTTCTGTTATCACTGTATGGGCCCTTTACTGTCTGTTCTCACTGTATTGGACCTTTACTGTCTTTTCTCACTGTATGGGACCTTTACTGTCTGTTCTCACTGTATGAGACCTTACTATCGTTCTCACTGTGTGAGACCTTTACTGTCTGTTCTCACTGTATGGGACCTTATAGTTCTCACTGTATGGGACCTTTACTGTCTGTTCTCACGTGTATGGGACCTTTACTGTCTGTTCTTACTATGAAACCTTTATAGTTCTCACTGTATGGGACCTTTACTGGCTGTTCTTACTGTATGGATCCTTTACTGTCTGTTCTCACTGTATGGGATAGTTGCAGTCTGTTCTCATTGTATGGATCCTTTACTGTCTGTTCTCACTGTATGGGATAGTTGCAGTCTGTTCTCATTGTATGGGACCTTTACTGTCTGTTCTCACTGTATGGACCTGTTACTGTCTGTTCTCACTGTATGGGACTGTTACAGTCTGTTCTCACTGTATGGGACCGTTACAGTCTGTTCTCACTGTATGGGACCATTACTGTCAGTTCTCTCTGTATGGAACCGTTACTGTCTGTTCTCACTGTATGGGAACTTTACTGTCTGTTTTCACTGTATGGGACCGTTACTGTCTGTTCTCACTGTATGGGACCATTACTGTCAGTTCTCACTGTATGGGACCGTTACTGTCAGTTCTCACTGTATGGGACCGTTACTGTCTGTTCTCACTGTATGGGAACTTTACTGTCTGTTTTCACTGTATGGGACCTTTACTGTGTGTTCTCACTGATTGCAGTAGATTGCTGAACCAAACATATACTTTGCTGCAGATGTTATTTTTTGATATTTTCTTTAATAAAGGTGTTAGATATTGTTAAAAGGCATTTCATATGGTAAGGTTAGCTTAAAATAGTTTGTTAGGTTAGGTTAGACTAGTTAGGTAAGTTAGGGTCCTGTTTAAAGAGTCTACCTTGATGTGGTGGCAGGCTCTTTTAGGCAAAATTCTTTATTCTTCTGTTATTACGGTGTCTATTTAAAGAAACTGTACAAATAAATGATGCCAAAAGATCAAATGACAAAATAGCTAGCTGCACTGGCACCCACAAAGCCATGCGCCACCCAAAAAGGCAAGCCCACCCACAAGCCACACCCACCCCGTTTTGCAGGCGGCGTGCTTTGCGCACACTATATAGGCGTCAATCGATGTTTGGCTCAGATGGCAAAAACCCTAGAGGCACCCCTGGCCTTTTTTTGCCCCAAACTGAGAAGACCCATCAGATTAACAGCATCCAGATGAGCAGTGACAGTGCTAAGTGAGCCCAGTAGCCAGATTACAGGAAGCAGGAAGGAGTGTAAAGGCAGATCAGATGCTCCTGTAATTTTCTATGCAGACGAAGGATTTTTTTCTGGTTACTATTCGCAATTGCAGCATTTGAATCTAAATCAGGACTTGACCCGAGTATAATCCGAGGTTAGGTTTTCAGGCTAATTTTAAAGCCTGAAAATGTCAGCTTAATTTTTGGGCTATATCAGAAATAATATGTTTTCATTAAGTACAAACCATTCAGATGCAATCCTGTTATTAAAATCCTCCAATCATTAGATGATCATGTAGCCTTACCTGCAAGATTTCATCATGTCACCAAAATGCAGCCAACACCATGTTAAATAACTACTGTATTTAATAAAATAGCCTTTTGACATGCAATGAACTGTAAAATACTTGAATGTTGTGTAGTGGCACATCACCACCAGAGGTCAGTATATTACCTATCCCATAATGGCATATTATATTACATAATAGAACCTGGAATTGCTGCTGATCTTGTGTGTATTTCGTCATTGAACTATCTGAACAGAGGCAGAAACAGGTTTGTGAGATTTGTATGTTGTTTATTGAACCATGTGACTCACTTTGAACAGACTAGTTGAGCCAATAGGCCCTTCAATTTTTATGATGAGGGGGTTACTAGCATGTTACAGTAAAACACCATACCTTATCTGCTGAGCTGCTTGGTTCAGGGTTCTTTGAACATTGCAGATCAGATACCTCCTGAATAATGCAAACACTTTTGTCACTATTATATATAAAAAATCTGTAAACAGTATGTAAAATAAAAACTAAATGATTGCTACTCAATTGATTAATGAGAATGAATGAAACTTCCCCTTTCTTTTCAATTTAGATATACTTTAGATGAGCTTTGTTACGTCTGAGGAAGGTGTTGTCAGGCACCGAAACATCACGTGTTCTCAATAAACACAATTATGTTTAAGACTGTTGTGCGCGCTGGACTGTTCTCTCTTAGATGAGCTTTCAGTGCATATCAATCTGTACATATTTAAAATACTGTATATATTCAAGTATAAGCTGAGGTTTTTAGGTTTAAAATTTAAAAAAATCTAACCTCTCTAAAATCTCTAGATGTAAGCTCTTTTGGGCAGGGCCCTCCTTCCTATTGTACCGCAGTAATGCCGTAACTTACCACACTGAATGCTGCTGGACCAGCACTTAAAGGACAACTAAAGCCACATAACAACACTAAACCAGAAGGCAAAACACCTTGATATAAAACCAGTAATCTGTGTCTTACCTCTCATTTTGATACGGGCGCTGGGAAATTTACCTAAATAACATATGGTTTGTGCTTTACTTCTCAGCATACTAGTATCACACAGTTAGGTCAACGACCATTATGTTCTTCACATGCTCCTTAGCTATGGCAGAAACTTGTTACAATTGGTCACACCCATTAATAATCTCTAGCCAATCCTTTTACAGGACAGATAAAGCAAGGAAGCATGTGACTGAGGCCAGGAAGTGTGGTCTCACACTGCACATACACACAGATACTTCATCCAGTTCTTAACAGGCTTACATTTACTTTAATACAATTTACTGAAGTGATATTTAATAGCTTATTGGTGTTTTTAGGGGGGTTGTTTTCAGACTCTGGAGTATAAAAAATTGGGTTTAGTTCTCCTTTAATTATTAACACTTTGTATTACTTGCACTACCCTTGTATGTAACATGTATGTTTTCCTCATGTATATTAATGCTACTGTAAAGCGTCACGGAAGATGTTGGCACTATATAAATCCACAATAATAATAATAACCTCGGCTTATACTTGGGGCAAAGCGTCCTAACTGTAATTGCTGCCGCAGTCAGGAGAGCCAGTGGGAGCAGGAACAAAGTCTCATGGGAACATAGGCACGCAGTGACACACCTCTGCAATATTCGGGTGGAGTGACTCTCCTGCTGGTAAGAAATTCAGGTCATTTTAAAAACTTCTTTGGGGGTCATTGGGCTTGTTGGGCTAAAACTACAGATGTCGCTTGTTGACCCTTGCCAGCAACTCCCAGCAACCAAAGTTGTAGCTTCTAAACATCTGGAGTGCCAATGAATTTTCTGTTACTGACTTTATATGGGGCTGTGTATGAGGCTTTTTATAGGACTGTCTGTGGACTATCAATGGGGCTGTGTATGGGAGAAAGTCAACCCTCGGCTTATACTTGAGTCAGTCAGCTGTTACTCATTTTTCAGGTAAAAATAGGTACCTCGGGTTATACTCGAGTCGACTTATGCGCACATTAACAAAGTTGACAGGGCTAAAACAAATCTACAGCCAATGAAAATATAAGATTGCATATTCACGTTCTGCAATAAGCCAATAAAAGTGCTTCGATATGTGCAGATAACTGCCCACAATAAAAGGACAAGAAACAGTGCTGCTCTATAAGGTGAAGTTCTAATGTCTTAACAGTGACAGCAGAAATTTACCAGCACACCCGATCTCCCACACCATGCAGTATTTTCCGACGACCGGTAATATCAGATATTGACAGAAACTATTGTATGCCGTATATCCAGCCTTAGGCTGATTTGTCCCAGCGGACGGCTCGCTAGTCGTGAACAAATGTCGTCCCATGTGTACTCAGCCTTAATCTTAGGTCTAAAAAAACAAAAAAAAACTACTTAAGGCTGTGAACACACCTTGCATTTTTTTAGCCAGACTGATAGTTGAATGTTTCGGTTGATCAGGCTAAAAAAAACTGCATGGGTTTTCAGCCGGCTGCGACCAATGTCCTACCGTTTATTTGAATCAGACGAATGGGTGATTGGACGTGTCTGAAAACCACAGGCGTTCGTGTGGAATAAAGACATACGTCCATCAAGTCCAACCATCTCACCCTTTTTAACCCTACCTAACAGTTGATTAAGAGGAAGGCAAGAAAAACAGCAAATGTTGCTTCTCTATTTTAAATAGCCCTAACTTGTCTAATCTGCCTGCATAGTCAAGCCTCTCCATGGCCTCTAAAAGGCCAAATTCCCAAATAACATAATCAAGCTAGCGGCCTCAAACCACCCCCCAAACCATATTTATTTAGCAATTAAAAACATCTGACACATTTGGGGTTAAAAAAGGCTACAGCTTTATTAACATAAAATAATAATTTATTTATTAACTAGCAAAATACCCGTGCTTCGCGGCGGAGATGTATTCAAATAACCTTTTTAGTAAGAAAGCAATAATATTTCAAGATTGCTGTAATCACTCGGCACTTGATATATTAAAGAAAGACAATTCAATAAGCTTTACGATAATGCAACACTCATTAACTTTAATTTAATATTATATTTTATATTCAACTACTAAATTTTGGTGAAAATAACCCCCACCACCCCTCCCCGTCCGCCCCCAATACCCCCCACTATTCCTCTCTGTCCACCCTCCAAACCCTTCCCCTTACACCTCAGCCAGTCCCCGCACACACCCTGAAATTTTGGTAAAAATCGGTCCAGCCGTTAGTGTGCAGGAGTTCAAAATTCTATCCCCCCCCCCCCATTCACCCCCACCCTAAAAAAAATATTTTGTTAACCTTTTACTGGTAAAGGAGTATATGCATACAAAATTTGGTTGAAATCGGACCAACCATATAGATTTATATAGCTTGTAAGCTAGGTAACCATAAGTCTGTGCAATGTCAGATACTCACCGTTACAGGTGGAATTTCGAAACGAAACCTGCTTAACTTTTATAAGTAAGGTGCAATGAATGAGCCTGCCAAATTTAAGCCGTCTGCCTCCACGGCAAGTTGGAGAATTAGTGATGAGTGAGTGAGTGAGTGAGGGCTTTGCCTTTTAGTATAGATAACATAGGCTGCCCCTAGAACACAGAACAGGCACGAATTTAACACTTGTAAACCAGAGTCTTGAACCACCGCTATGGGTTGAGTCCCAGCCGTGATCTGTGGACTGCCCTCCTTTTGGTGATTTTAACTCCCCAATTACTCCAGATCTATCTGACCTGGCCAATTGCATATGACAATATCGGCCACCAGCAAAGACCCATCGTTGATGGTTCTGCTGCCCCAGCATGGACAGGGCAGTCTCGATTGCCCCTTGAAAATTCGCATTGAGGATATGTAATCCAATATTGTTAAGATGAATGCCATCATACCTAAGCAAAGACTTGTTATCCCCTTCCAGCTCCTTATGCCGTATGCTGACGCCCCCTAACCGTCGCACAAAGGCTGAGACCGCCATATTTAATTCCCTTTATTATTTTAGTTGCCCTTCTCTGAACTGCTTCCATTTCCAGGATGTCCCATTTGTATATGGGATTCCAAAACTGCACCACATATTCCAAATGAGACCTTACCAGTGCCTTGTAAAGAGGGAGAATAATATTGTTCTTTCTTGAATCTATTCCCCTCTTTATACAAGACAATATCTTGCTAGCTCTAGCCGTGGCTGTCTGGCATTGTTTGCTACAACTAAGTCTGTTATCTACCAGAACCCCCAAATCTTTTTCAATTACAGATTCACTTAACACAGAGTTATTTATGGTGTAGGTGGCACCAGGTTTTTAAACCCCAAATACATGACCTTACATTTATCAACATTGAATCTCATCTGCCATTCTGCTGCCCACTTTGATAATATATCTAGGTCTGCTTGCAGCAATTGCACATCAAAAGCTTTGCATAGTTTAGTGTCATCAGCAAGAAGAATTTGAGACCACAGTTACCCTTTAAGACGAGATACTTATCTTTCCAGCCGCTCCGGTTCCTCCAAGATGGTGGCGCCCAGGGTGCCGGCATGCTGACGTCATCATACAGGATGCCTGATGTGATGTCACGGAATTGCACCAGTGGTCCAAAGATTCAAATTCCACTGGTTCCAGTCCTCTAATTCCCAATGATAGCATCGCAAGTCCCTTTATGCTATGCTAGGTTTTGGATCTTGTATCCTGTGTTCCTGTTACTGCTTTTCTTGGATCCAGTTCTTGTATCTTGTGTTCCTGTAGCTGCTTTCCTGGATCTAGTTTCTCCAGTGTTCCTGTTTGCTGCCTGGTCCCTGTCCTTTGGATTCTTGCTCTTTCTTGTACCCAGCTCCAGTCTATCTCCTTGTTGATCCTGGAATTTCTTGCTGTCTCCAGAAGTGATAAGATCACTTCTGGAGACAAAGTGAAGGATATGGATATGATCCCGTAACACCTTCCCTACAACTGATGTTAGGCTTAAAGGTCTATTGTTACCAGGTTGGGAATGACTACATTTTTAAAATATTGATATTACATTGGCTTTTTTCCAATCCAGCGGCACATCACCAGACAAAAGTGAATCTGAAAATATAAGAAACAGTGTTCTAGATAAAACTTGACTAAGCTCTCTTAAGATCCGAGGATGTATTCCATCTGGTCCTGGGGCTTTATTGATATTAACATTGTCTTATTGTTCTCTATCCTCTATAACCATCTCAGCCCCATGGTTAGTTTTTAAAGTGTCAATAATAATGAAAGTTTAGGATTTATATTTATTAAAGGACAATCAAAGTCACCTAGACCCCGCTCCTGCCATCTGTAGTAACCAGGGTGAGGACAGAGGGAAACTTTAGGAAAGTAAATCTAGAGTTAAAAAGTAAACCCCGGGGTGAGGATAGTGTGGTTTAGATCCTCACACTAGGTACTTTCCAATGGTGGAGTGAGGTCTTGGTCAGTAACGTTGTCCTTTAAGTACAAGGTATGTATTATTATGCATTTATTGGATTTCGGTATTACCTACATTGAAAACAATCTTAAAGGAGTACTAAACATATTCCTTGGCCAATATAAAACTTTACCGTTTTTTTTAGTTCCTAGCAAACATAAATATTCTTTTTGTTCCTAGCAAAAGATAAAGATTCTACGTGTACTAGCATTGCATATAGTAGCTCTGATATGGATAAGGGGTATTAAGATTTGCTTTTAGCAAGTCAGGAGTTCATGGGGTTGCTGGTTTAATTCCCCAGACTTAAAGGGCATCTATAGTGGGGAAATAAACTTTTTTTTCTTTCTATCCATGTGTTCTATAATTCCCCACAACCCCCAGAGTGTCTTCACTTTTTTCAGATTCCCTCACTGTCCTGAGATACACCAGTTAGAAGAATACGTGATTGCATTCCTCTACTCCTACTTAGACTGTCAGTCAGATGCCTGTGACATGATCCCCCCTCCCTGCTCTGTAATAAACATAGAAATAAGAGCGTTAGCAGGGGGAGAGAGGTAACTTTGATGGTAGATATAAGGCTGCACTTGACCCCCCTTCTTGATAGACTTCACTGATTGATGATGGGTCTCAAAGTGAGAGATCGTAAACTGTACTGTTCTCCTTCTTCTTCCGTGTCTCCAGGACAGCTTGCTTTCTATTGGCCACTGTGCGTGGGTGTGTTTTTCAGGATGTTGAACTTTAAACTCCTACTGCACATGATAAGCTTGTCGGTTAGCCGGAGTTGAGACATGGAGGAGGTACAGAGGTGAGGGGGAAGGGGGGAGTGCTGCACACAGATCTGACACCATGGTTAAACAAAGTCACTGACAAGAGATAGGATTAAGGCAGCACAGAGTACATGAATGTAACTTTGCAAAGGGGCAATGTGTTTTTTTCACTATAGATGCCCTTTAATATTAATTTTTGCATAACTGTTATATTCTGTTTCTAACATCCATTATAGCTAAGAAATAAACTGCAAAGGTTTCTTTTAATTGTATGAAAAGCAAAGAAATAAACCATTGTTATGGATAGGATTCTGTGTAAGGAAGAGGGAGGATATCTGTGCTGTTATGTGATTGGCTGTTAGATTTTTGGAAGCAAGGCTGAAACTTCCTTGTTTTGATCTGCTAAGCACTACAGAGCATGTGCATGTACTGCAAATATACTTTCTATTGGGACAATGTTGTCTGGTAACTAGTTCCCTTGCAAGTGTGTCATACTGAGTGACGCTGGTTCAGCAACAAATAGAGGAATGTAGGACCTCCTGAGGGAGGGGGCAGGGCTTGACGAAAACACAATTTCAAGTTTTGGTAATGCTGAGGCCCCAATACCCAGCGCATGAGGTGCGCATGAATCATGCGACAGAGCAATGTTGCATGATTCATGCATGCTTCCACTGCTCTTTCTTGTAGTTGCATATCGCATGCTATTAGCAACCAAAAATGGTGACAGCATGCGCTACGGAAACAGACCAAAGCCAGCGCAAGGCAGCGGGCATAGTGGTGTCTCACACATTGACATACGTTGATGTGCACTAGCAGGCGCCCAATGCAAAACATCTTAAAATAGCCTAGTGTATGTGTGTGTGCGCGCGACAGCAGCAGTTGCTGGCTTGTCTAGGGTGTTGCTGCTGCCCCCCTCAGTAAAAGCCCAGCACAGCTTACAATGTTTTCTTCCTTCACGGAGTCCTAAGACTTGTCTTATCTGACTCGCTAGCTTACTACTAGTAGTAAATACTATGGGATCTTTACTGATTAGCCCATTAACTTATGATAAACTTATGTAAACTTTGTATTGCCCATGTTAGTTTAAGAGTTACTGGGCTTTGTATAATCGGATGCTAATGCTCTTTACCATTACTGCTCTCCCGCAATCCAGTAATAACATTGCAACACTTACTGCATCATGGGAGCACCGTAAGATAAGTAGGAACAGCTTATGTTAGGTTTAGAGGACATTGGAATACACACACATACAAAGTGATGCATTGCCAGCCACAGGATTATTCCTTGGAGTTAAAGCCACGCAAACTGATGTAATATAGGTTAGTGTGACTTTAAGGGCATGTCCAACCCCAAAACTAGAATTTAACCCACTACTGGCCCCACTGTGTAGTGTTATAAAATCCTTACCTTACATCCCAGCTCCAAATAGTTCTCCTGTAATGTCCCTTCAAAGTCCCAAAAACTGACCACTAGGAGCTTGGCAGAGTCCATCTCAGTGGCAGAGTCCCCTCCTGCCTCCTGTCTCTCCTCCAGGAGAATTTTGCCATGCGCACTGCAGCCCTCCCCCCCGCCTCTCCCTCCAGTTTTGCTCTCCCTCCCCCTAGCACAAATCCCCTTTGCTATAGTGTAGGGCTCCCTCCCTCAGCCCCAAACACTATATTACTTTTTGCCGAAACTCCCCCGAACTGTACTTACATTACCTCTTTCCCCCAGCATTCTGGATAGCTGGAAGCCGCATCCGTGATTGGCTGACTCTCAGCCAATCACGGATGCGGCTGCCAGTCCGGCCCCCTGCTTGCAGTTTCATGCAAGCAGAGGACTGAGACAGAACGTCGGAGGAGAGAAGTAATGTAAGTACAATGCGGGGGAGTTTCTGCAAAAAGTAATATGGTGTTTGGAGCTGGGGGAGGGAGCCCTAAATTACAGCAAAACTTAGTAAATGGGGTGGATAAACTCCTTGCTTGAGACAGCTGCGTGAAAGTTAACCAGCAGCCGCCACAATCTATTTTAAATGGAGGTAGCAGCAAACTATTGAGGGACTTTGGCTCACAGGGGTTACAGTGTGCATCGCTATTCACGGAGAGGCGCTATCTCCATATAACATCATATTGATAGCCGCTCTCGGTAGATCATCCTGTTAGTACGCTAAACCTTAATTGAATTGCATCAGATGCACTGTAGTATTTCCAAAAAGACTTGGAAATGGTGTAAGCCCTGTAAACAGAGTATAAAACATGCACAAGCCTGACATCAAGCAGCATGGCTTTTACTCTCATTTATATAAAAGAGGGAGATACTGCATCTTTCTTATCAAGTTGGATAAAGGGAAATTACACTGTTCCCCCCCCCCCCCCCAATATACACACCAGAGTAGTGGAGAGAGCTTCAGGAAACCTGGGATGATTCACGTGGCAATCCAACCTCATGGCTTCCCTCTCAGACAAACAACAAACCACAGTGCTTGTGAAGGTTCTCATTCATCCAGGTCATGGTATATCTGTTGTATTCAATTAGATCAACTGGACTTGAAATGTAGTTCTTGAAGACGTTTTGCTAGTCATCCGACTGGCTTTCTCAATTCAGAATGACTTGTACAAGAATCTGTGGCAATTATGTACCCTGGAAAATCCCAATTAGCATATCACAGCCAGGTGTTAAGGGCGTGATTGGATAGTGGCTAAGAGGTGTTATAGGAACGCCCAGAGTAAGGTGTTAAAACAGCATTGTACATGGCAGACAGTTGGTGCCATGGGAACTGACATTCAGAGACCTCTCATTACCCCAAAGTACACCCATTCTGGCTTACCCTAATACCTAACCCAAATGATATAGCAGTTCAATTAACCGAATACCTTGCACTACAAGACAAGCCGGTCCCTTCCTTATTCAGTGGGATGTGCTTAAAGGGGAAGTTCAGTGCAAATACATATACTTTTCAGAAAAAAGAGCAGTATTTTGTCATCCGAATGACCTTAATCTGCCCATTCAGGTTTTTGTCTGTGTATAAATAAATGCAACCGAAATACTGACTTCCTGTTTGCAGGACCCCTAATAGAGACCATTATGGTTTTGCCCTTAACCCAGCGCCTGGGGTGATTCAGTTGCTCAGTAGAGATCTGAGCATATTTGACACATCCAACAGCCAATCAGTAGAAATTACTGTTAGGAACATTCCAAGGATGTGGTGCATCCTGGGAAGAAGAAGGACCGTTAGAACCTGAAATGGCAGCTCACTAATGTCAACAGCAGGGAACAGCAAAGGGTATGAAATCAACTGATTTTTCAAAATGGAAGAGAATATGTAGAATAACTAAGAAGGCATTACATTAACAATTTAACAAATATTCAGATAATTTTCACTGATCTGTCCCTTACGGCCATACGGGGTATTTTCAACTCTACAATTATTCACATTAAAATAAACTCCTATGCAGATGAAACCAAGCTATCCAAGACCCTTCTGGAGGCAGAAGCCACTTATGTAAGAGACCCAACACCGCAACACAAAGCAACATGGACCTTATACAACAATTTAATCCTAGAAAAGGCACATAGGAAGCAATTTTTTGTCAAGAAAAATATTTTGCGCTTGGCAATCATTCAGCAAAGCTACTTGCCAGGCTGGCACATGGACCCACAGACAAAACATCTTTGCTATTAAAGACTCAACAGGAAAACTAACCACAAACATTAAAGAAATACTTCCCATATTCACAAGCTTCTTTCACAAACTCTACTCTTCTCAACCCACACACACGTACAACTTCAGCAATACCTAAACGAAATCCCCTTTCCAACAATTACACAGGAAGACAGACAATTGCTAGAAATGGATATTACACTGCAAGAACTGGTAGATGCACTAGTCTAGCTGCTATGGCCACAAACAAAGCCCCTGGCCCAGATGGCCATCCAGTCTAAATTTATAAGAAATAAAATGAAATCCTTCTACCCAAACTAGCAAATACCTTTTCCCAAGCCTTTCACTCTAACTCAAATCATACTTATACTAAAAACAGATAAAGAACCAACTGACTGCTCATCCAACAGACCAATATCACTACTAAACGTATATTATAAATTATTAACAAATTTTAGACACAAGACTTCAAAAAGTCATTACATCAGTTATCCACCCAGACCGGACCGGGTTCATTCCAAGCAAATCCACGTCAATTAATATAAGGAAAATTTTTACACATCTTAACGTGGATCATGACAATGCTGGTACACGTTGCATGATATCTCTCGATATCCAGAAAGCTTTTGATTCTGTTGAATGGGCATATCTTTTGGAATGTCTGAGACAATTCGGATTTGGTCCTAATTTCATCAAGTGGGTCGGTATCCTCTATGCACACCCCAAGGCAGTAATACAAGTTCTCCCTCTTTACAAGGTACTGGAAAGGCCTCATTTGGAATATGCGGTGCAGTTTTGGAATCCCATATACAAAAGGGACATCTTGGAAATTGAGGCAGTTCAGAGAAGGGCAACTAAATTAATAAGGGGAATGGAGGGGCTCGAATATGCAGGCAGATTAGACAAATTAGGGCTGTTTACATTGGAGAAGCGATGTTTGCGTGGGGACATGATTACCTTATACAAATATATTAATGAGCCATACAATGAACTCTCTGGTGCATTGTTCACTAATAGGTCATATCAGAGGACACGTGGACATCCTCTAAGGTTGGAAGAAAAGAAGTTTCATCTTCAGGTTAGGAAAGGTTTCCTTACAGTGAGAACGGTGAAATTGTGGAACTGTCTTCCGGCAGATGTGGTAATGGCAAGTTCATTGAATAGCTTTAAAAAAGGCCTGGATAAGTTTCTAAAACTAAAAAATATTGAGAATTACTGGTATTAATGCATATACTGTAGATCTGGTTGATCCAGGGATACTATATAATATTGAGTAAAAAAAAAAAAAAAAAAAAAAAAAAAAAATATATATATATATATATATATATATATATATATATAAAGAGGGTGAATAGGTTGGACTTGATGGACGGATGTCTTTATTCAACCTTAATTACTATGTAACAAGTAAATGGAACATGCTCCCAACCCTTCTCACTAGCCAAAGGAATGAGACAGGGCTGTCCCCTGTCCCCATACTTATTTTCCCTGGCCATAGAGCCTCTTGCCATTCAACTTAGAGCTCACACAGCCATAAAGGTTTAAACCTCGGAGCTCACACCTCTTTACTTAGTATGTATGCCGATGATATAGTCTTGTACTTGGCAGATCCAAACATATCTCTTAACCTAGCCCATGAAATAATGACAAAATTTGGCCCATATTCGGGACTATGAGATTGTATCTTTTGAAAAACTGCAGGAAAGAGTGAACAACACTCGCATTCAATTTTTTAGATATCTACAACTGTGCCACTGTATCCAAGCGTAGCTCAAAGGTGGCAGTACTGTACTCTCTAAACACCCAATTATACACCTTCTGAAATCACAGGGTGAAAGGAAAATAGTCTCTTGGGTGTATGTCCTTTTGATGTCCACTAAAGCAGCCTGCTGCTCGGACTCCATTTCCAATAGGAAATGGTCCAAATACATCCCTAATTTAGCCGAAGGGGATATGGCAGACTTAACAGAATCCCATATTAAATGTTCTCCCTCTGCTGATAATAAATTGATCCAATTTTATATAATACACCAAGCATATCTGCCCCCCATTTGACTATGCCGTATGTCTTCTAGACACAGTGCTGCATGCCCCAAATATTACGCAGAGCCTGCTGACTTCTTGCACTTGATTTGGGCTTGACCTAGGGTGTCTCTGTTCTGGTACACAATAACAAGATTGTATATGGATGGCACCCTCTTCTCCCAAAACTAAACAATAGGAAAATCTTGTGCCGAATACATTCTCTTATACCCGATTAATTTACAAAAACAGAGGGAATCTAGATAAATTGACATCACTTTGGAGTCCCTGGTATGACTACATTGGTCACCACACAGCATAGGCGATTCATTTGAACACTTTTGATACGTTAATGCATTCATAACCCCATATATTATTGTAATGTATTAACTCTGTACAGAAATACTCTGATTGAACTTGCTGCTGTATAACGGACTACTGCTGATTTGTTATTTTACAATGTTTGAAGGTCTATTTAATCATCATAAGCAGTGGTGTAGCTACAGACTTATGGGCCCTGCTGCAAAATTTGGGCATGGGCCCCACAACACAAACACAAATCGGCACTTCAAACCAAATAATCATTGGTAAAATGCTTTGTATATAACCACTGGTAAAATAGTTGGTACAAAGACTGGTTAAATGCTTGGAATGCAGACACTGATAAACTGGCTGGGAAACTGGCACTGCAAACAGCCAGGCACTGGTTAAATGCTTGGCACACAGACAATGGTAGTTCCAAAACTACCACAGACTGGCAGTTTTGGAAACTTAGCACAAAATGGAGCCCCTCCTTGGCCAAGGGCCCTGGTGCAGTCGCATCCCCTGCACCGCTGGTAGATACGTCCCTGATCATAAGTCCCCGACCAACTAATAGGCTCTTACCAAAAAATGTAACCCAACCTCCATTTCTCCCACTATGTATCATCCCTCACCATCTACTCATCAGCTCCCCACAGATGCTGTGACTTCCTTTTAAAACGTTTAAACATTTTCTCATAAGTTATAACCTACATTGTTAATTGTTACTTACTGCCTATAATGCTTGTTAATAATTGTACGTATTTATGATGTACTAAATATGACAACCCACACTGTTGTTTTCTCTAAATAAATACAGCTTTAAAAAAAAGATCAGAGCTATTGGTTGCTGTGGATCATCAGAAAGTGATGAAACTATTTTGGAGTAAATAAACATTAAGAACTTATTCCCTTTAGTTTTGGAACATGTTTTAATCATTATCACTAATCACTAATAAAGTCAAGTAAGAGTACATTTCTAGCCTATACATCAGGACATTTTAGTCAGTATACAACTTCACCAGTTAAGGTGGCAATACAATGAACACATCTAAAACCTGTTATACAACTTCACCAGTTAAGGTGGCAATACAATGAACACATCTAAAACCTGTTATACAACTTCACCAGTTAAGGTGGCAATACAATGAACACATCTAAAACCTGTTATCATAGAACAGTCTGCTAAGGGATGGAACTTACCAAAATGACTTTCATCACCCAAACTAAAATTTTACCAACTACTGGCCCCACTGTACAAAAGAAAAAAATCCTTACCTTACATCCATGCTCCTTGTGGTTCTCCTGTTCTGCCTCTTTAAACTGCAGGAAACTGCTGGGTAGGAGCTGTCAGTGCCTCTTCCTGTGCCTGTATCTTGGCTAGCCTCATCAAGGTATGAGGCATGCTCAGTAGAGCCCTTTCCCCCTCTCCCTCCCTCCCGATCACTCCATGCCAGGAAGTAATGTAGCTATAAACGCTTTTGTGACAATGCAGGGGATACCCTCCAACCCCAACCGCTATATTCATTACTCTAAAATCGTTGTCAATCTCTACTTACACCTCCTCGATCCTGCACTGTCTACAGTGAAGTCAGCCGTGGCTGTGATTGGCTGCCTCTCAGCCAATCACAACCGCGGCTGCCGGCCCCCTGCTTGCAGTTCCGGTGGGCAAGGGAGCTGGACCAGAACAGCGCAGGATCGGGGTGGTGTAAGTAGAGATTGGCAACGATTTTAGAGTAATGAATATAGTGGTTGGGGGTGGGAGTGTATCCCCTGCATTGTCACAATTTTTTTATAACGGGTGGACATGCCTTTTAATTCTAAAGTTAAAACAGGTGGTTTAAATAGACCTGTAGTATCATTAGGATTTGGCATTGCATTGTGGTTTTCTGGGTCCTGGTTAAAGAAAAACAGAAGGATAATAAACATGTTGGGGGAAAAAAAAACTTTTTTTATTATTATGAATTGATATAGCGCTAACATCTTCCGTAGTGCTTTAAGTTACATGTATACATTCACACCAGGACCAGGAGTTAACAATATAAGCACATTTTTTATTTGACACATACAACCTCAGTATCAGTATGTCTTTATGATTGTGGGGAAAACCTGCTAACCACTGAGCCACCATGCTGCCCATTTTCACCCCTCTTTCAAAAATCTAGTATGTAGTAGAACACCCTCCAAAAGCTGGGTTTCGTTTTACTTACTTGTAACAAAGATGCTCCCAGCCTGTGTAAAGCTTCTTACAATCCCACGCTCCAGCGCTCCCCGATACTTCCGGGTAAGGGCAGTCAGTCACGGCTGTGACAATGACGAATGGCTGACTGCCATTCCTGAACAAGTCTCTGCTGCTGCTGCTCGGGTATGTATAGGGCACATGCAGCAGTAGCAGAGGCGTGGACTTACCGGCGCTGGAGTGTGGGATTGTAAGCAGCTTTACACAGCCAGGGAGCATCTTTGTTACAAGTAATGGTGGCCATAGACGCTACAATCCGAGTGTTTTGTAGTATCTGTTTCATGACCATATGAAGCCAGAGATCATGGAATTCAAATATAAATTTTTACAGATAACATAACTTAATTTATAAGGATATAATATAAATGATATTGCATTTTATAATAAGGTAATAAACAGCTGCATTCTATTAGAAACCTGCACACAGTAATAATTGTTCTAATAATTAAAAATCTAAAGCAGTATTTCTCAATTAGGAGTTCATTTTGTAAATAAAGATATATAAAAATAAAATAACTAGCCATTTGAAACTAGTCTGATGCATCACAACCATGTGATCTTATGAAATCTGCTACCATACATCAACATTATCACCAATACATTCAGCATTTTGAAGAAGCAGTAGCGCACACCAGTATTTTTAGTGAACAAACATAACCGTGTTTATTCAACACATCAAGTGTAACGTTTCGGTGTCACATGACACCTTCATCAGACATCATAAAGTGCTAAGTGATAAGGTGCTATTTATAGGTGAAGTGCTAATACAACGCTGCCATCTAGTGACCAATGCATATTAGAACAAGAACATATGGGAAGCATCTCAGTCCCAAGTTTGTATTCAGTCCTCTTGGCAGTAAAGTGTCCAAGGTATATATCCATTAGGACTCTTTTCTTAATAATAAATGATTGCGGTCTCCACCTCTGGTTGGTACAGGAACATGGTGTATGACCATTCCCCTGAGTTCATTGCACTGATGTTTTGCCTCAATGAAATGTGCAGCTACAGGTGTAATTTCAATCCCAGTTTTAAGTCTTTCAGTAGCCAATCTGATGTCACTTCTATGTCTCTGAAATCTTTTTTTGAACGGTCCAGATGTCTTGCCTATGTAAACCTTTGAGTAAATATACACAGTACTCTGTGTTACATGTAAAATAGAGATATTATATGACTTTCCAGTCCACGGGTGAGTGAAAGCAGTACCTGTGACCAATGAGTTACAAATGTTACAATTGTAACTACGATAGCAACCAGATTTTTTAGAGAATTTATGTTTCTTTTTTGTATTGGCTCACAGGATCAGCTTGTATTAATCTGGATTGTATGGTCTGACCCTTCCTATATACCAATAAAGGTTTGTTATGGGCCTGTTCACACAGTTCATGATCCCCCTGTAATACTGGTAGATATTTGTCAATTGTGTTTTTAATGTTACCATCTTTTGTAGTGTACTTGTGAATAAAGGGCAAACCTTTTTTCTGTACAGGAGTATGTGTCTGTATTTCGTTCTTACTCTGTTTGAGTAAGTCTGGATGATATCCCCTGGCTAGGAATTTTTGTTCCATTATCTTAAGTTGTCTCGTCCTCTCAGTTTCATCATTGCATATGTTGTGAACCCGTAAGAACTGCGATTTAGACAGCCCTTTAAATGTCGCAAATGAAAACTTTGTTCCTGTAATAAATACATTGGGTTTTCGGAGGTACTATGTTGGTGGAGGTGGGTAAAAGTAATATACATAGGGGCAGTGTTTATGCGTTGTTAAGCACTAAATAAATAGTTATATCAATATTAACAAATATGTAGTAATGACATTAAAGTATATAGAATTGTAAATAAGGCAAAATATATAAATAAATAAAAGTACTTGCATAGTCCCCATTCCTGTTTTGTAATGGTATCTTCAAAATGGACTGTTAAGCCACACCTGGGAGGTTTTACAGGGAGGCAATGGAAGCTTACAAAGAAACATATTTCTCACTTCCTTTTTAGTGTTGCATCCAATGGTGTGCTTAATATTAAATTGACAGCACCCAATCAAAGCCAATCATTTTCCTGAGTGTTAGTAGGAAGTTAGTAGAAAGTTGTAAGTGAAATATGTCACTTCCTTTGTAAAACATATGACAGTCTCTTACCTCACCCCAGGGCCGCCATCAGACTTTCTGGGCCCCATACTGGGTAAATTTCTGGGGCCCCCATAACACAAACCAACTCAAACACGTGCATACCTCCCAACACTTTAAAACGCAAAAGAGGGACACATGGGGAGAAAAGAAGAGGAGAATGCAGAATTTTTTTTCACGCTCACTTCATTAAGACCACGTCCACTTTTTTAAGGTTACACACATTTTAAAGACCATTATTCCCATTTTACATTGTTGCCTGCAATATTATTTATCAACTAGACATAAAGCCTGTTACATTAACAGGCGCTAGACATGCTCCACCTCCCCGATGCACACACAGACCGGTAAATATAAAATGTACCCCTGTCCAGTACACACACTTAAGATGCCCTCATGCCCAGAGGGCACAGACTGGTAAATATAACATACCTTTAAGCCAAGCCCACACAGACTGGATCCCATATTAGACCCCATATTATATTCTGCATCAGTGTTGCTTAAAACGTATTTCATTCGTATTGACTATTGATATATTCACCCAATTTTCCATGCTCAAATCCTTACACCTACCCATTTGTGCACTGTCTGGAAAAAGGCTGCCACTATTGCCACACAGCATGGCAGCTCCACACTCTCTTACCTATATCCATATTCCATATTTCTATCTCTGTGTCAGATTGCACCTCCGCACCATTTCTATCCTGTCTATATCCTGATAATAGAGATGGTGTAGAGCTGCCATGCTGCAATGTGACATAGATATAGAAATTTGGATATAGGCAGGATAGGGATGGTGTGGAGTTGCCATACTGCTATGTGACACAATCTCTATCCTGCTTATATCCATATCTCCATCTCAGTGTGGAGCTGTTATACTGCTATGTGACAGAGATGGAGATATGTATATAGGCAGGATAGAGATGGTAGGGAGTTGCCATACTGCTATGTGACACAATCTCTATCCTGCTTATATCCATATCTCCATCTCAGTGTGGAGCTGCCATACTGCTGTGTGACAGAGATGGAGATATGTATATAGGCAGGACAAAGATGGTGTGGATCTGCCACAGGGTAGGTAATAACCCATTAGCCCTATTAGGCTATTACCTACCCCATGTGCAGTACATGCCTTGGTAGCAGAATGCAATCAAGGCATGCTGGGAGTTGTAGTTTCTTAAACATGTGAAGTTACAAGGTTTGCCATTACTGGCACCAACACTCCCATAGAGGAAGTTTATTAGTCCCTCTACACAGCAGTGAGACAGAGGGTAACAATACCCCCCCTCCCCCATGGACTCTCACAAGTAGAAATGGGTTCAGTATAACTAACAGTTACTCCCTCCTGCTCTCTATGGAGATCACAGCACAGAAGAGATACAAGTCCAGGCAAGATGTGGGAGGGGGCGGAGCCACATAGACAGTAAAGCCACCTACTGACTGAGTCATGGGCCATGCTGCAGACACTCCCTTTTTTTCTTCTCTATCTAGTGGCTGAATGCAGTATTGCAGAAAAAAAACATTTTTTTTTTCTTCCTCTCACTTCCTTCAAAGTCCGGGCCCCATACTAGAGTACCCACTTCCCCCCCCTATTGGTGACCCTCACCCCTCCCCTCTCAATAGAAAAAAAGGAGAGCTGCTGTTTGCTGGACAGTAAGTGATATCTATATATGATATCAGGTCCCCCAGTGGTGCTGTTTGGCTTGAACTGCACATTGTGACAGAAATGCCTGGGTCTGTTCTCAGACCTGCAGGTTTATTCCATTAATATTCTATGGATTATAGCTGTCAGATAGGTGGTTGGATGTGTGACTCCTACTGCCTGAAGGGACCAGAATAAGTCTTCTCTAAACCAATAGTGTAATTGCTATGGAAGAAAGGGAAGGGCAATTGAATCACTTGCATGTTCAAACCCTTGGGCAGGAATCCTTTAAGCATGGGCTTTTAATATCTGTAAGTCAGTAAAAGGGCTTTATTCCAGGGTGTATGAAAAATACTTTTTCCAGCATTCTGTGCAGCCAGGGAATGCTGGGAGTTGTTGTTTTTAAACATGTAAAAAAATTCAACACCCTATCATTACACTGTATTGCATTTTAATACATTCATTAGCAAATGGACATGAAGAAACTTACTGCTAACAGAGAATGCTGGGAGTTGTAGTTTTCAAACATGTGCATATTTCAACCCTTGGGTAGGAATCACAAAAGCATGGGCTTTTAATGTCTGTGAGTCACAAAAAGGGCTGTATTCCAGGATGTATGAAAAATAAATTTTCCAGCATTCTGTGCAGCCAGGGAATGCTGGGAGTTGTAGTTTTCAAACATGTGCATATTCAAACCCTCTGGTAGGAATTGCTAAAGCATGGGCTTTTAATGTCTGTAAGTCAGTAAAAGGGCTTTATTCCAGGATGTATGAAACATACATTTATCAGCATTCTGTGCAGCCAGGAAATGCTGGGAGTTGTAGTTTTTCAACATGTGAAAAGTTCAACACCCTATCGGTATAATGTATTACATTTTAATACATTCATTAGCAAATGGACATAAAGAAGAAACTTACTGCTAACAGAGAATGCTGGGAGTTGTAGTTTTCAAACATGTGCATATTTCAACCCTTGGGTAGGAATCACAAAAGCATGGGCTTTTAAAGGGCATGTCCACCCCCAAAACTAAAATTTCCCCCACTACTGGCCCTACTCTGTAGTGTATAAAAATCCTTACCTTACATCCCAGCTCCAAATGGTTCTGCTGTAATGTCCCCCCAAAGTTATAAAAACTGTCCACCAGGAGCCTGGCCACCAGGGAAATTGTTTCCGCCTCTAAGCTGTCCTCTCAGAGGTTTTTGGCTTGCTCAGAGCAGCCCTTCACTCCCTCCCCCCCTCCCTCCTCCTAGTGTAAATCCCCTTGTACATATATTAGGGATAGTTTCCCCAGCCCCAACCGCAAAAAATATTTATAAGAAAGTCCCCCGATCTTTACTTACCTTCCCTCTCTCCTCCGGCGTTCTGAACTGCCGGCAGAGAGGCAGCCAATCACAGACGTGGCTGCCGGTCCGGCACCCTGCTTGTAGTTCTGTGCAAGCAGAAGGCCGGGCATTGCGACGGAGGAGAGAGGGAAGGTAAGTAACGAATGGGGGACTTTCTTATAAATATAGGGGTTGGGGCTCTGGGAACTAGCCCTACAACATATAATTTTTTTCTGTAAGTCATTAAAAGGGCTGTATTCCAGGATGTATGAAAAATAAATTTTCCAGCATTCTGTGCAGCTGGGAGTTGTAGTTTTTAAACATGTGAAAAGCTGGCAGGTAAAATAGAAATGAGAGAGTATGTGTGTGTTTAATCATATATGTGGTGGGATTGCCTTGGGACTTTCAGACTTATCCTAGTTGAACCTCCCCCTGGATACTTGCTGGGTGTGGAAAGGGAGAGCAAATTCAGAATGGATCCTGATACCTACCGGCTAAACGGATGCAAGTAGCCTCTCTCTGGCACTACAGCTTACCAGCTATATGCATAAGGGAGAGGCAGACAGATCCCAAATCACTTGCATGTTTGTGCACTTTGTGTTGGTATCACTGAGAGCATGACCCCAAGCTTTCAATAAAAATAATTACCTAGCAAAACATACACACATAATTTCCACTGTGCACCAACAGGCACACTTTTGCTAGTAAATTTATAAATTTAGGGATATCCTAAAATGTGGGAACGGTGGTACGGTTCTAATATTACATCAGCATATTTCTTAAGATTAGTGAATCCCTGCCAGGCAGCAACAATCGGAGCCAGCATAGTATTGTCTTGTATAAAGAGAGGTATGGATTCATGGGTGGAAAATGTAATTCTCCCAATTTACAAAGCATTGGTAAGGTCTCATTTGGAATATGCAGTGCAATTTTGGAATCCTGTTTACAAAAAGGATATCTTTGAAATGGAAAGGATTCAGAGAAGGGCAACTAAATTAAAAGTTACAATTATGTACGCTGGAGAAAAGGCGCTTGCGTGGGGATATGATTACTGTGTATAAATACATTAACGGGCCATACAATAACCTATCTGGGGCATTGTTCACCAATAGAACATGTCAGAGGACACGAGGACATCCCTTAAGACTTGAAGAAAAAAGGTTTAGGCTTCAAGCTCGGAAAGGGTTTTTCACTATGAGAACGGTAAAGCTATGGAACTGTCTTCCAGTGTTATGGACGTTGTGATGTCAGGTTTATTGGTCAGTTTCAAAAAAAAGCTGGATGAGTTTCTGCAAACAAGGAATGTTGCAATTTACTGGTATTGATACATAAAGTAGAGTTGATCCAGGGAAATTTTCGATTGCCACTTGGAGTCATGAAGGAATTTTTTCCCCCTTCATAAATTTGGTGCGGTTTTTTTGCCTTTCTCTGGATCAACAGTTAGGCAGGAAATGAGGATATTGCTAGATGGGTTGGACTGGATGGACATATGTCTTTATTCAACCACAAATACTATACTAAATATTATCCCCTGAGAGTGGACCTACGGAGCACCAGGGGTCTATAACAACCTGAATTAGTAAATGCTATGTAAGGGAGTGTGGTTCCCAGTCTTTAATAAATAATATAACATTGTTTCATCCAGGCACCACCTCTCCCAGTATCTTGTGTTTATAATGTATATGTAAAATGTACCGAGCACATTGTTGGGGATATGCAGTTAGTCCTTTGTCCACAAGATGGCTCATTGGGTAAAACTCCTGGGATTGCCTGTTGTAAATTAATTATTCCGGTGCAACAACGTCTGGGCAGATGGATTGAGATAAGTAAAGCTGGGTACACACGATTAGATATTTCGGTCCGATCGACCGATAGTTCAGTGTATCGGTCGATTGGACCGAAATTATCGAATCCGAATGTGCCCATGTCCGATCGACCGTTCGTCCGAATGACGATCGGACAGGGTGGAAAACCGCGACCGATCGTGCGGTCCATAGAGGACCGCACGATGGATCTTTACTATGATTGTCCCATTAACTTATGAAAACTTATGTAAACTTTGTATTGCCCATTAGTTTTAAGAGTACTGTCTTTGTATAATCGGATGCTAATGCTCTTTTACCATTACTGCTCTCCCGCCGCAATCCAGTATAACATTGCAACCATTACTGCATCTCTGGGAGCACCGTAATATAAGAGGAACAGCTTATGTTAGGTTTAGAGGACATTGGAATCACACAATACAAAGTGATGCATTGCCAGCCACAGATTTCTTCCTGGTGATTAAAGCCACGCAAACTGATGTTATTAGTTATTTGCTTTAAGGGCATGTCCCAACCCCAAACTAGAATTTAACCCACTACTGGCCCCACTGTGGTAGTGTTATAAAATCCTTACCTTACATCCCAGCTCCAAATAGTTCTCCTTTAATGTCCCTTCAAAGTCCCAAAAACTGACCACTAGGATCTTGGCAGAGTGCCATCTCAGTGGCAGAGTCCCCTCCTGCCTCCTGTCTCTCCTCCAGGAGAATTTTGCCATGCGCACTGCAGCCCTCCCCCCGCCTCTCCTCCAGTTTTGCCTCTCCCGCCCCCTACCACCAAATCCCCTTTGCATATAGTGTAGGGCTCCCCTCCCTCAGCCCAAACACTATATTACTTTTTGCCGAAACTCCCCCGAACTGTACTTACTTAACCCATCTTTCCCCCAGCATTCTGGATAGCTGGAAGCCGCTCCTCCGATTGGCTGACTCTCAGCCATCACGATGTCGGCTGCCATCGGCCCCCTTGCTTGCAGTTTCATGCAAGCAGTCGGACTGAGACAGAACGTCGGAGGAGAGAAGTAATGTAAGTACAATGCGGGGAGTTTCTCAAAAAAATATGGTGTTTGGAGCTGGGGAGGGAGCCCTAAATTACAGCAAAACTTAGAAATGGGGGTGGATAAACTCCTTGCTTGAGACAGCTGCGTGAAAGTTAACCAGCAGCGCCACAATCTATTTTAAATGGAGGTAGCAGCAAACTATTGAGGGACTTTGGCTCACGGGGTTACAGTGTGCATCGCTATTCACGAGAGGCGCTATCTCCATATAACATCATTTGATAGCCGCTCTCGGTAGATCCCTTTTTAGTACGCTAAACCTTAATTGAATTGCATCAGATGCCCTGTAGTATTTCCAAAAAGACTTGGAATGGTGTAAGCCCTGTAAACAGAGTATAAACATGCACAAGCCGACATCAAGCAGCATGGCTTTTACTCTCATTATATAAAGAGGGAGATACTGCATCTTTCTTATCATTGGATAAGGAAATACAACACTGCCCCCCCCCCCCCCCCAATATACACACCAGAGTAGTGAGAGAGCTTCAGGAAACCTGGGATTATTCACGTGGCAATTCCAACCTCATGGCCTTCCCTCTCAGACAAACAACAACCACGTGCTTGTGAAGGTTCTCATTCATCCGGTCATGGTATACTCTGTTGTATTCATTAGATCACTGGACTTGAAATGTAGTTCTTGAAAGACGTTTTGCTAGTCATCCGACTGGCTTTCTCAATTCAAATGACTTTCAAGAATCTGTGGCAATTATGTAGTACCCTGGAAAATCCCAATTAGCAATCACACACCACAGTGTGCGGGCGTGATTGGATAGTGGCCTAGAGGTTTTATAGAACGCCCAGAGTAAGGTGTTAAAACACCTTGTACATGGCAACAGTTGGTGCCATGGAACTGACATTCTAGACCTCTCTCATTTACCCCCAAAGTAACAAACCCATTCTGGCTTACCCTAATACCTAACCCAAATGATATAGCAGTTCAATTAAACCGAATACCTTGCACTAGCAAAGACAAGCCGGTCCCTTCCTTATTCAGTGGGATTTGCTTAAAGGGTAAGTTCATGCAAATACATATACTTTTCAGAAAAAAGAGCATTTTTTGCTCCGAGAATGACCTTAATCTGCCCCATTCATGTTTTTTCTGTGTATAATAACATGCAACCGAAATACTGACTTCCTGTTGCAGGACCCCTAATAGAGACCATTATGGTTTTCCCTTAACCCAGCGCCTGGGGTGATTCAGTTGCTCAGTAAGATCTGAGCATATTTGACACATCCAACAGCCCATCATTAGAATTACTGTTGGCAACATTCCAAGGATGTGGGTGCAATCCTGGGAAGAAGAAGGACCGTTAGAACCTGGAAATGGCAGCTCACTAATGTCAACAGCAGGACCAGCAAAGGGTAATGAAATCAACTGATTTCAATATGGAAGAGAATAGTGAATAACTAAGAAGGCATTACACTTAACCAATTTAACAAATATTCATATAATTTTCACTGATCTGTCCCCTTACAGGCCATACGGGGTATTTTCAACTCTACAATTATTCACATTAAAATAAACTCCTACAGATGAAACCAGCTATCCAAGACCCTTCTGGAGGCATGAAGCCACTTATGTAAGAGACCCACACACCGCACACAAAGCAACTGGACCTTATACAACCATTTAATCCTAGAAAGGCACATAGGAAGCAATTTTTTTCAAGAAAAATTTTTGCGCTTGGCATCATTCAGCAAAGCTACTTGCAGGCTGGCACCTGGACCCCACAAAACATCTTTGCTATTAAAGACTCAACAGGAAAACTAACCACAAACCATTAAAATCCTTCCCATATTCACAAGCTTCTTTCACAAACTCTACTCTTCTCAACCCACACACACGTACAACTTCGCAATACCTAAACGAAATCCCCTTCCAACAATTACACAGGAAGACAGACAATTGCTAAAATGGTATTACACTGCCAAAACTGGTAGATGCACTAGTCGAGCTGCTATGCCCCAAACAAAGCCCTGGCCCAGATGGCATCCAGTCTAAATTTATAAGAAATAAAATGAAATCCTTCTACCCAAACTAGCAAATACCTTTCCCCAAGCCTTTCACTCTAACTCAAATCATACTTATACTAAAAACAGATAAAGAAACCAACTGACTGCTCATCCAACAGACCAATATCACACTACTAACTATTTAAATTATTAACAATTTTAGACACAAGAACTTCAAAAGTCTTAACATCAGTTTATCCACCCAGACGGACCCGGGTTCATTCCAAGCAAATCCACGTCAATTAATATAAGGAAAATTTTACACATCTTAACGTGGTCATGACAATGCTGGTACACGTTGCTGAGATTCTTCTATATCCAGAAAGCTTTTGATTCTGTTGAATGGGCAATCTTTTGGAATGTCTGAGACAATTCGGATTTGTGTCCTAATTTGCATCAGTGGGTCGGTATCACCTCTATGCACACCCCAAGGCAGTGAATACAATTCTTCTCCCTCTTACAAGGTACTGGAAAGGCCTCATTTGAATATGCGGTGCAGTTTTGGAATCCCATATCAAAAGGGACATCTTGGGAAATTGAGGCGTTCAGAGAAGGGCAACTAAATTATAAGGGGGAATGGAGGGGCTCGAATATGCAGGCAGTATTAGACAAATTAGGGCTGTTTACATTGGAGAAAACGATGTTTGCGTGGGACAAGATTACCTTATACAATATAATAATGACGCCATACATGACCTCTCTGGTGGCACTTGTTCACTAATAGGGTCATATCAGAGGACACGTGACACCTCTAAAGGTTGGAAGAAAGAAGTTTCATCTTCAGGTTAGGAAAGGTTTCCTTACAGTGGAACGGTGAAATTGTGGAACTGTCTTCCGCAGAATGTGGTAATGGCAAGTTCATCTGAATACTTTAAAAAAGGCCTGGAAATTTCTAAAACTAAAAAATATTGAGAATTACTGGTATTAATGCATATACTGTGATCTGGTTGATCCAGGAACTATTATATATTGAGAATTACTGGTATTTATCCATATACTGTAGATTCTGGTTGATCCAGGGAACTATATAATATTTGAGAATTACTGGTATATAATCCATATACTGTAGATCTGGTTGATCCAGGGATAACTATATATCTTGAGATTACTGGTATTAATACATCATACTGTAGATCTGGTTGATCCAGGGATACTATATAATATTGACTTACTGTATTAATACATCTATGTAGATCTGGTTATGCCAGAGGATCCTATATAATCTTGATGAAATTACTGGTATTAATGCATATACTGTAGATTGTTGATCCATGAATCTATATAAATTGAGAGTTACTGGTATTATACATTACTGTAGATCTGGTTGATCCATGGATACTATATAAATATTGAGAATACTGGTATTAATACATATACTGTAGATCTGGTTGATCCAGGATACTATATAATATTGAGAATTACTGGTATTAATACATATACTGGTAGATCTGGTTGATCCAGGGATCTATATCATATTGAGAATTACTGGTATAATACATATACTGTTATCTGGTTGATCCAGGGATACTATATTTGAGATTCTGGTATTAAACATACGTTAGGACTGGTTGATCCAGGATACTATTACTATTGAAGATTACTGGTATTAATACATATACTGAGATCTGGTTGATCCCGGGATACTTTCCGATTGCCGTTTGGAGTCAGGAAGGAATTTTTCCTCCCTTTTTAGCTGGGTTTTTTTGCCTTCCCTGGTCATGTATGTTAGGTAGGGTTAAAAAAAAAAAAAAAAAAAAAAAAAAAATATATATATATATATATAATATATATATATAAAGAGGTGGAATAGTTGGACTTGATGGACGGATGTCTTTATTCAACCTTAATTACTACTGTAACAAGTAATGGAACATGCTCCCAACCCTTCTCACTAGCCAAAGGAATGAGACAGGGCTGTCCCCTGTCCCCATACTTATTTTCCCTGGCCATAGAGCCTCTTTGCCATTCACTTAAGACTCACACAAGCCATAAAGGTTAAACCTCGGAGCTCACACCTCTTACTTTAGTATGTATGCGATGATCAGTCCCTTACTTGAGCAGATCCAAAACATATCTCTTAACCTAGCCCATGAAATAATGACAAAATTTGGCCCATATTCGGGACTATGAGATTGTATCTTTTGAAAACTGCAGGAAAGAGTGAACAAACACTCAGCATTCAATTTTTTAGATAATCTAACAACTGTGCCACTGTACCCCAGCGTAGCTCAAAGTGGCAGTACTGTACTCTCTAAACACCCAAATAATACACCTTCTGAATCACAGGGTGAAAGGAAAATTGCTCTTGGGTGTATGTCCTTTGATGGTCCCTAAAGCAGCCTGCTGCTCGGACTCCATTTCCAATAGGAAATGGTCCAAATACATCCCTAATTAAGCCGAAGGGTAGGGCATACTTAACAGAATCCCACTTAATGTTCTCCCTCTGCTGATAATAAATTGATCCAATTTTATATAATACACCAGCATATCGCCCCCCATTTGACTATGCCGTATGTCTTCTAGACACAGTGCTGCATGCCCCAAATATTACGCGAGCCTGCTGACTTCTTGCACTTATTTGGGCTTGACCTAGGGGTCTCTGTCTGTCCAATAACAGATTGTTATGGATTGCAACCCTCTTCTCCCAAAACTAAACAATAGGAAAAAATCTTGTGCCGAATCATTCTCTTATACCCGATTAATTTACAAAAACAGAGGGAATCTAGATAATTGACATCACTTTGGAGTCCCTGGTATGACTACATTGGTCCCCACACACGCATAGGCGTTCATTTGAACACTTTTGATACGTTAATATGCATTCATACCCCATAATTATTGAATAATGTATAACTCTGTACAGAATACTCTGTATGAACTTGCTGCTTATAACGGACTACTGCTGATTTGTTATTTTACAATGTTTGAAGGTCTATTTAATCATCATAAGCAGTGGTGTGCTACAGACTTATGGCCCTGCTGCAAAATTTGGGCATGGCCCCACAACACAAACACAAATCGCACTTCAAAACACAAATAATCATTGGTAAATGCTTTGTTATAACCACTGGTAAAATATTGGTACAAAGACTGGTTAAATGCTTGGAATGCAGACACTGAAACTACTGGCTGGGAACTGGCACTGCACACAGCCAGCACTGGTAAATGCTTGCACACAGACATGGTAAGTTCCAAAACTACCACAGACTGGCAGTTTTGGAAACTTAGCACAAAATGGAGCCCCTCCTTGGCCAAGGGCCCGGTGCAGCAGTCGCTTCCCCTGCACCGCTGGTAGATACGTCCCTGATCATAAGTCCCCCGACCAACTAATAGGCTCTTACCAAAAAATGTAACCCAACCTCCATTTCCTCCCACTATGTATCATCCCTCACCATCTACTCATCAGCTCCCACAGATGCTGTGACTTCCTTTTAAAACGTTTAAACATTTTCTCATAAGTTTAAACCTACATTGTTAATTGTTACTTACCTGCCTATAATGCTTGTTAATATTGTACGTATTTATGATGTACTAAATATGACAACCCACACTGTTTGTTTTTCTCTAAATAATACAGCTTTAAAAAAGATAGAGCTTATTGGTTGCTGTGGATCATCAGAAAGTGATGAAACTATTTTGGAGTAATAAACATTAAGAACTTATTCCCTTTAGTTTTGGAACATGTTTTTCATTATCACTAATCACTAATAAAGTCAAGTAAGAGTACATTTCTAGCCTATACATCAGGACATTTTAGTCAGTATACAACTTCACCAGTTAAGGTGGCAATACAATGACACATCTAAAACCTGTTATACAACTTCACACAGTTAAGGTGGCAATACAATGAACACATCTAAACCTGTTATAAAACTTCACCATTAAGGTGGCAATACAATGAACACATCTAAAACCTGTTATCATAGAACAGTCTGCTAAGGATGGACCTTACCAAAATGACTTTCATCACCCAAACTAAATTTAACCAACTAACTGGCCCCACTGTACAAAGAAAAAAATCCTTACCTTACAATCCATGCTCCTTGTGGTTCTCTCTGTTTCTGCCTCTTTTAAACTGCAGGAAACTGCTGGGTAGGAGCTGTCAGTGCCCTCTTTCCTGTGCCTGTTCTTGGCTACGCCTCATCAAGGTATGAGGCATGCTCAGTAGAGACCCTTTCCCCTCTCCCTCCCTCCCGATCACTCCATGCCAGGAAGTAATGTCTATAACCGCTTTTGTGACAATGCAGGGGATACCCTCCAACCCCCCGCTAATTCATTACTCTAAAATCGTTGTCAATCTCTACTTACACCTCCTCGATCCTGCACTGTCTACAGTGAAGTCAGCCGTGGCTGTGATTGGCTGCCCTCTCAGCCAATCACACCGCGGCTGCCGGCCCCCTGCTTGCAGTTCCGGTGGGCAAGGGGCTGGACCAGAACAGCGCAGATCGGGGTGGTGTAAGTATAGATTGGCACGATTTTAGAGTAATGAATATAGTGGTGGGGGTGGGATGTGTATCCCCTGCATTTGTCACAATTTTTTTATAACGGGTGGACATGCCTTTTAATTCTAAAGTTAAACAGGTGGTTTAAATAGACCTGTAGTATCATTATGGTTGGCATTGCAATGTTGTTTTTCTGGGTCCTGGTTAAAGAAAACAGAAGGATAAAAAACATGTTGGGGAAAAAAAACTTTTTTTATTATTATGAATTGATATAACGCTAACATCTTCCGTAGTGCTTTAAGTTACATGTATACATTCACACAGGACCAGGAGTTAACAATATAAGCACATTTTTATTTGACACATACAACCTCAGTATCAGTATGTCTTTATGATTGTGGGAAAACCTTGCTAACCACTGAGCCACCATGCTGCCCCCATTTTCACCCCTCTTCTCCAAAAATCTAGTATTTAGAACACCCTCCAAAGCGGGGTTTCGTTTTACTTACTTGTAACAAAGATGCTCCCAGCCTGTGTAAAGTCTTCTTACAATCCCACGCTCCAGCGCTCCCCATACTTCCGGGTAAGGGCAGTCAGTCACGGCTGTGACAGACGAATGGCTGACTGCCATTCCTGAACAAGTCTCGCTGCTGCTGCTCGGGTTATGTATAGGGCACATGCAGCAGTAGCAGAGGCGTGGACTTACCGGCGCTGGAGTGTGGGATTGTAGCACTTTACACGCCAGGGAGCATCTTTGTTACAAGTAATGGTGGCCCATAGACGCTACAATCCGAGTGTTTTGTAGTATCTGTTTCACATGACACATATTGAAGCCAGAGATCATGGAATTCAAATATAAATTTTTACAGATAACATAACTTAATTTATAAGGATATAATATAAATGATATTGCATTTTATAATAAGGTAATAAACAGCTGCATTCTATTAGAAACCTGCACACAGTAATAATTGTTCAATAATTAAAAATCTAAAGCAGTATTTCTCAATTAGGAGTTCATTTTGTAAATAAAGATATATAAAAATAAAATAACTAGCCATTTGAAACTAGTCTGATGCATCACAACCAGTGACTTATAATCTGCTCCACTACATCAACATTATCACCAATACTTCAGCATTTTGAAGAAGCAGTAGCGCACACCAGTATTTTTAGTGAACAAACATAACCGTGTTTATTCAACACATCAGTGTAACGTTTCGGTGTCACTGACACCTTCATCAGACATCATAAAGTGCTAAGTGATAGTGCTATTTATGGTGAAGTGCTAATACAACGCTGGCCATCTAGTGACCAATGCATATTAGAACAAGAACATATGGGAAGCATCTCAGTCCCCAAGTTTGTATTCAGTCCTCTTGGCAGTAAAGTGTCCAAGGTATATATCCTTAGGACTCTTTTCTTAATAATAAATTGCGCTCCACCTGCTGGTCTTCTGTTGGTACAGGAACATGGTGTATGACCATTCCCCGAGTTCATTGCACTGATGTTTTGCCTCAATGAAATGTGCAGCTACAGGTGTAATTTCAATCCCAGTTTTAAGTCTTTCAGTATGCCATCTGATGTCACTTCTATGTCTCTGAAATCTTTTTTTGAACGGTCCAGATGTCTTGCCTATGTAAACCTTTGAGTAAATATACACAGTATCTGTGTTATGTAAAATAGAGATATTATATAGACTTTCCAGTCCACGGTGAGTGAAAGCAGTACCTGTGACCATGAGTTACAAATGTTACAATTGTAACTACGATAGCAACCAGATTTTTTAGAGAATTTATGTTTCTTTTTTTGTATTGGCTCACAGGATCAGCTTGTATTAATCTGGATTGTATGGTCTGACCCTTCCTATATACCAATAAAGGTTTGGTTATGGGCCTGTTCACACAGTTCATGATCCCCCTGTAATACTGGTAGATATTGTCAATGTGTTTTTTAATGTTACCATCTTTTGTAGGTAACTTGTGAATAAAGGGCAACCTTTTTTCTGTACAGGAGTATGTGTCTGTATTTCGTTCTTACTCGTGTTTGAGTAAGTCTGGATGATATCCCCTGGCTAGGAATTTTTGTTCCATTATCTTATTTGTCTCGTCCTCTCAGTTTCATCATTGCATATGTTGTGAACCGTAAGAACTGCGATTTAGACAGCCCTTTAAATGTCGCAAATGAAAACTTTGTTCCTGTAATAATACATTGGGTTTTTCGGAGGTACTATGTTGGT
The DNA here is from genome assembly GCA_019447015.1 of Hymenochirus boettgeri. Classification (NCBI taxonomy): domain Eukaryota; kingdom Metazoa; phylum Chordata; class Amphibia; order Anura; family Pipidae; genus Hymenochirus; species Hymenochirus boettgeri. Next base: position 350,396,402 of record CM033469.1, read on the forward strand.
GGAGGTGGTTAAAGAATATACATAGGGCAGTGTTTATGCGTTGTTAAGCCTAAATAAATAGTTATATCAATATACAAATATGTAGTAATGACATTAAAGTATATAGAATTGTAAATAAGGCAAAATATATAAATAAATAAAAGTACTTGCATATCCCCATTCCTGTTTTGTACTGGATCTTCAAAATGGACTGTTAAGCCACACCTGGGAGGTTTTACAGGGAGGCAATGAAGCTTACAAAGAAACATATTTCTCACTTCCTTTTTTAGTGTTGCATCCATGGTGTGCTTAATATTAAATTGACAGCACACCCAATCAAAGCCAATCATTTTCCTGAGTGTTAGTAGAAGTTAGTAGAAAGTTGTAAGTGAAATATGTCACTTCCTTTGAAACATATGACGTCCTCTTACCATCACCCCAGGGCCGCCATCAGACTTTCTGGGCCCCATACTGGGTAAATTTCTGGGGCCCCCATAACACAAACCAACTCAAACGTGCATACCTCCCAACCTTTAAAAACGCAAAGAGGGACACATGGAGAAAAAGAGTGAGAATGCAGAATTTTTTTTTCACGCTCACTTCATTAAGACCACGTCCACTTTTTTAAGGTTACACCTTTTAAAGACCATTATTCCCATTTTACATTGTTGCCTGCAATATTATTATCAACTAGACATAAAGCCTGTTACATTAACAGCGCTAGACATGCTCCACCTCCCCGATGCACACACAGACCGGTAAATAAAAATGTACCCCTGTCCAGTACACACACCTTAAGATGGCCCTCATGCCCGAGGGCACAGACTGGTAAATATAACATACCTTTAAGCCAAGCCCACACAGACTGGATCCCATATTAGACCCCATATTATATCTGCATCAGTGTTGCTTAAAACGTATTTCATCGTATTGACTATTGATATATTCACCCAATTTTCCATGCTCAAATCCTTACACCTACCCATTTGTGCACTGTCTGGAAAAAGGCTGCCACTATTGCCACACAAGCAGCCTCCACACTCTCTTACCTATATCCATATTCCATATTTCTATCCTCTGTGTCAGATTGCACCTCCGCACCATTTCTATCCGTCTATATCCTGATAATAGAGATGGTGTAGAGCTGCCATGCTGCAAGTGACATAGTATAGAAATTTGGATATAGGCAGGATAGGATGTGTGTGAAGTTGCCATACTGCTATGTGACACAATCTCTATCCTGCTTATATCCATATCTCCATCTCAGTGTGGAGCTGTTATACTGCTATGTGACAGAGATGGAGATATGTATATAGGCAGGATAGAGATGTAGGGAGTTGCCATACTGCTATGTGACACAATCTCTATCCTGCTTATATCATATCTCCATCTCAGTGTGGAGCTGCCATACTGCTGTGTGACAGAGATTGGAGATATGTTATATAGGCAGGACAAAGATGTGTGGATGCTGCCCACAGGGTAGTAATAACCCATTAGCCCTATTAGGCTATTACCTACCCCATGTGCAGTACATGCCTTGGTAGCAGAATGCAATCAAGGCATGCTGGGAGTTGTAGTTTCTTAAACATGTAAGTTACAAGGTTTGCCATTTACTGGCACCAACACTCCCATAGAGGAAGTTTATTAGTCCCTCTACACGACAGTGAGACAGAGGGTAACATACCCCCCCTCCCCCCATGGACTCTCACAAGTAGAATGGGTTCAGTATAACTAACAGTTACTCCCTCCCTGCTCTCTATGGAGATCACAGCACAGAAAGATACAAGTCCAGGCAAGATGTGGGAGGGGGCGGAGCCACATAGACAGTAAAGGCCACCTACTGACTGAGTCATGGCCATGCTGCAGACACTCCCCTTTTTTTTCTCTCTATCTAGTGGCTGAATGCAGTATGCAGAAAAAAAACTTTTTTTTTTTCTTCCTCTCACTTCCTTCAAAGTCCGGGCCCCATACTAGAGTACCCACTTCCCCCCCCTATTGTGACCCTCACCCCTCCCCTCTCAATAGAAAAAAGGAGAGCTGCTGTTTGCTGGACAGTAAGTGATATCTATATATGATATCAGGTCCCCCAGTGGTGCTGTTTGGCTTGAACTGGCACATTGTGACAGAAATGCCTGGGTCTGTTCTCAGACCTGCAGGTTTATTTCCATTAATATTCTATGGATTATAGCTGTCAGATAGGTGGTTGGATGTGTGACTCCTACTGCCTGAAGGGACCAGAATAAGTCTTCTCTAAACCAATAGTGTATTGCTATGGAAAAGGGAAGGGCAATTGAATCACTTGCATGTTCAAAAAACCCTTGGGCAAGGAATCCTTTAAGCATGGGCTTTTAATATCTGTAAGTCAGTAAAAGGGCTTTATTTCCAGGTGTATGAAAAAATACTTTTTCCAGCATTCTGTGCAGCCAGGAATGCTGGGAGTTGTTGTTTTTAAACATGTAAAAAAATTCAACACCCTATCATTACACTGTATTTGCATTTTAATACATTCATTAGCAAATGGACATGAAGAAACTTACTGCTACAACAGAGAATGCTGGGAGTTGTAGTTTTCAAACATGTGCATATTTCAACCCTTGGTAGGAATCACAAAAGCATGGGCTTTTAATGTCTGTGGTCACAAAAAGGGCTGTATTCCAGGATGTATAAAAATAAATTTTCCAGCATTCTGTGCAGCCAGGGAATGCTGGAGTTGTAGTTTTCAAACATGTGCATATTCAAACCCTCTGTAGGAATTGCTAAAGCATGGGCTTTTAATGTCTGTAAGTCAGTAAAAGGGCTTTATTCCAGATGTATGAAACATACATTTATCAGCATTCTGTGCAGCCAGAATGCTGGGAGTTGTAGTTTTTCAACATGTGAAAAGTTCAACACCCTATTCGTATAATGTATTACATTTTAATACATTCATGCAAATGGACATAAGAAAGAAACTACTGCTAACGAGAATGCTGGGAGTTTAGTTTTCAACATGTGCATATTTCACACCCTTGGGTAGGAATCACAAAAGCATGGGCTTTTAAAGGGCATGTCCACCCCCAAAACTAAAATTTCCCCCAACTACTGGCCCTACTCTGTAGTGTATAAAAAACCTTACCTTACATCCACTCCAAATGGTTCTGCTGTAATGTCCCCCCACAAGTTATAAAAACTGTCCACCAGGAGCCTGGCCACCAGGGAATTGTTTTCCGCCTCTAAGCTGTCCTCTCAGAGGTTTTTGTGCTTGCTCAAGCAGCCCTTCACTCCCTCCCCCCCTCCCTCCTCCTAGTGTAAATCCCCTTGTACATATATTAGGGATAGTTTCCCCAGCCCCAACCGCAAAATATTTTATAAGAAAGTCCCCCGATCTTTAACTTACCTTCCCTCTCTCCTCCGGCGTTCTGAACTGCCGGCAGAGAGGCAGCCAATCACAGACGTGGCTGCCGGTCCGGCACCCTGCTTGTAGTTCTGTGCAAGCAGAGGCCGGGCATTGCGACGGAGGAGAGAGGAAGGTAAGTAACGAATGGGGGACTTTCTTATAAATATGGGGTTGGGCTCTGGAACTAGCCCTACAACATATAATTTTTTCTGTAAGTCATTAAAAAGGGCTGTATTCCAGGATGTATGAAAAATAAATTTTCCAGCATCTGTGCAGCTGGGAGTTGTATTTTTTAAACATGTGAAAAGCTGGCAGGTAAAATAGAAATGGAGAGTATGTGTGTGTTTAATCATATATTGTGGTGGATTGCCTTGGGACTTTCAAGACTTATCCTAGTTGAACCTCCCCCTGGATACTTGCTGGGTGTGGAAAGGGAGAGCAAATTCAGAATGGATCCTGATACCTACCGGCTAAACGGATTGCAAGTAGCCTCTCTCTGGCACTACAGCTTACCAGCTATATTGCATAAGGGAGAGGCAGACAATCCCAAATCACTTGCATGTTTGTGCCACTTTGGTTGGTATCACTGAGAGCTATGAACCCCAAGCTTTCAATAAAATAATTACCTAGCAAACATACACACATAATTTCCACTGTGCACCAACAGGCCACACTTTTGCTAGTAAATTTATAATTTAGGGATATCCTAAATGTGGGAACGGTGGTACGGTTCTAATATTACATCAGCATATTCTTAAGATTAGTGAATCCCTGCCAGGCCGCGCAACAATCGGAGCCACCATAGTATTGTCTTGTATAAAGAGAGGTATGGATTCATGGGTTGGAAAATGTAATTCTCCCAATTTACAAAGCAGTTGGTAAGGTCTCATTTGAATATGCAGTGCATTTTGGAATCCTGTTTCAAAAAGGATATCTTTGAATGGAAAGGATTCAGAGAAGGGCAACTAATTAAAAGTTACAATTATGTACGCTGGAGAAAAGGCGCCTTGCGGTGGTACATAAGAACAGTTCTGCTAAGGAGGAATTACCAAAATGACTTCATCACCCAAACTAAAATTTCTACCAATACTGGGACCCACCCACGTACAAAAGAGAAAAAATCCGTACCTTACATCATGCTGTCTTGTGCGTTCTCCTGTTTGCCATTTAAACTGCCAGAAACTGCTGGGTAGGAGCGGTCCAGTGCCTCTTCTGTCTGGATATCTGGCTAGCTCATCAAGGTATGGGAGGCGCATCGTAGAGCCCTTTCCCCTCTCCCTCCCTCCCGATCACTCATTGCACAGAAGTAATGTAGCTATAAACGCTTTTGTGACATGCAGGGGAATACCCTACAACCCCAACCGCAATATATTCATATCTAAAAAATAGTTTCAATTCTCTATTACACCCCTCGATCCTGCACTGTCTACCAGGAAGTCAGCCGTGGCTGTGATTGGCTGCCTCTTCAGCCAATCACAACGCGGACTGACGGCCCCCATGCTTGACAGTCCGGTCGGGCAAGGGAGTGGACCAGAAAGCGCAGGATCAGGGGTGTGTAAGTAGGGATGGCACGATTTTGAGATAATGAATATAGTGGTTGGGGGTGGAGTGCTATCCCCGCATTGTCAATTTTTTATAACGGGTGGACATGCCGCTTAATTCTAAATGTAAAAACAGGTGGTTTAAATAAGACCTGTAGTATCATTAGGAGTTTGGCATTGCATGGTGGTTTTTTCTGGTCCTGGTTAAAGAAAAAACAGGAAGGATTAAAACATGTTGGGGGAAAAAAAAAAACTTTTTTATATGATGAATGATTTAGCGAGTAAAACATCTTCCGTAGGCTTTAAGTTACATGTATACATTCACACCAGGAACCAAGGATGTTAACAATATAAGCACATTTTTTATTTGACACATACAACCTGCAGTATCAGTATGGCGTTATGATTGTGGGGAAAACTGACTAACCATGAGCCCATGTGCCCATTTTCACCCCTCTTCAAAATTAGTATGTAGTGAACACCTCAAAAGCTGGGTTTCGTTTTACTTTACTTGTAAACAAAGATGCCTCCCAGCCGTGTAACGAGCTTCTTACAATCCCAGCTCCAGCGCTCCCCGATACTTCCGGGTAAGGGCAGTCAGTCACGGCTGTGACAATGACGAAGGCTGACTGCATTCCTGAACAAGTCTCTGCTGATGCTCTCGGGTAGGTATAGGGCACAGGCAGCAGTAGCGAGAGGCGGATCTACCGGCGCTGGAGTGTGGGATTGTAAGGCTTTACACAGCCGGGAGCATCTTGTGTACAAGTAATGAGTGGCCATAACGCTCAATCCGAGTGTTTTGTAGTTATCTGTTTCATGACCATATGAAAGCCAGAGATCATGGAATTCAAATATAAATTTTACAGAAACATAACTTAAAGTTAAAGATAAATATAAATGATTGCATTTTTATAATAAGGTAAAATAAAACAGTGCATTTATTAAAACTGCACACAGTTAATAATTGTTGCTAATAATTAAAAATTAAAGCAGTATTCGCAATTGGAGTTCATTTAATAAAGATATATAAAAATAAAAATAACTAGACATTTGAAAACTGTCGATGCAAATCAACATGTGATCTATGAAATCCTGCTACCATAACATCAACAGTTATCACCAAGACATTCAGCATTTTGAAGCAGACAGCAGTAGCGCAACACAGTATTTTTAGTGAACAAACATAACCGTGTTTATTAACACATCAAGTGAAACGTTTTCGCGGTTTGTCACAGACACTTCATCAGACAATTAAAGTGCTACGTGATAGGTGCTTATTGTATAGGTGAAGTGCTAATACAACGCTGCTTCTAAGTGGACCAATGCAATATTAGAACAAGGAAATATGGGAAGCATCTCAAGTCCAAGTTGGTTATCAGCCTCTTGGCAAGTCAAAGTGTCCAGGTATATATCCATTAGGGACTCTTTTCTTAATAATAAATGATTGCGGTTCTCCACTCTGGTTGGATACAGGGAACATGGGTATGAACCATGCCCCTGAGTTCATTGCAATGATGGTTTGCCTCATGAAATGTGTGCAGCTAACAGGTGTAATTTCAATCCCAGTTTAAGTCTTTCAGTAGCAATCTGAGTGTCACTTCTATGTCTCTGAATCTTTTTTTGAACGGTCAGATGTCTTGCCTATGTAAACCTTTGAGTAATATACACAGTATCTGTGTTACAGTAATAGAGATATTATATGACTTTCCAGTCCACGGTGTGATGAAAGACAGTACCTGTGACCAATGAGTTACAAATGTTACAATTGTAACTACGATACCAACCAGATTTTTGTAGAGAATTTGTTTCTTTTTGTATTGGCTCACAGGATCAGCTGGTATAATTGAGGGATTGTTGGTCTGACCCTTCCTATATAAATAAAGGTTGTAGGGCCTGTTCACCAGTCATGCATCCCCTGAATACTGGTAGATATTTTGTCAATTGTGGTTTTAATGTTACCATCTTTGTAGTGTACTTGTGAATATTTTAAGGGCAAACTTTTCTGTAAGGAGTATGGTGTCTGTTATTTCGTTCTTACTTTGTTTGAGTCAGTGGATGATATCCCCTGGCTAGGAATTTTTGTTCCATATCTTAAGTTGTCTCGTCCTCTAGTTCCCATTGCATATGTGTGAAACCCGTAAGAACTGTACGATTTAGACAGCCCTTTAAATGTCGCAAATGAACTTTGTTCCTGTAACTAAAATCATTGGGGTTGTCGACGGTAAACTATGTGGGTGGAGGTGGGTAAAAGTAATTAAATAGGGCAGTGTTATGCGTTGTTAAGCACACAATAAATAGTTTATACAATAGTAACAAAACTGGTAGTAATGACATTAAAGTGATATAGAATTGTAAATAAGGCCAAAACTATAAAATAATAAAAGATCTTGCATACGTCCCCATTCCTGTTTGTAATGGTATCTTCAAATGGATACTGTTAAGGCCACACCTGGGAGGGTTTTACAGGGAGGGCATGGAAGCTTACAAAGAACATATTCTCACTTCATTTTTAGGTTGCAGTCAATGGTGTGCTAATATTAAATTGACAGCAACCCAATCAAAGCCAATCATTTTCTGACGTGTTAGTAGGAGGTTAGTAGAAAGTAGTTGTAACGTGAAATATGTCACTTCCTTTGTAAAACTATGACAGGCATCTTACCTCACCCCAGGGCCGCCATCAGACTTTCTCGGCCCTACTGGGTAAATTTTCGGCGCCCCATAACACAAACCAATCAAACCCGTGCATACCTTCCCAACATTAAACGCAAAAAAGAGGGACCCATGGGAGCAAAGAAGAGGAGAATGCGAGATTTTTTTCTCGCTCACTGCCATTAAGCCGTCCACTTTTTAAGGGTTACACCACATTTTAAAGAACCATTATTCCCCATTTTACATTGGTGCCCAATATTATTTTATCAACTAGCACATAAAGCCTGTTACATTAAAGGGCGCTAGACATGACTCACCTCCCGATGACACACAGGACGGTTTAAAAATAAAATGTACCCCGGTCCAGTACACCACACTTAAGATGCCCTATGCCCAGGGGCACAGACTGGTAAATATAACATACTTAAGCCAGCCCACACAGAAAGGTATCCCATATAGACCCCATATTATATTCTGATCAGTGTTGCTTAAACGTATTCATTCGATTAGGATATTGATATATTACCAATTTTCCATGCTCAATCACTTACAACCTACCCATTGGCCACTGGTCTGGCAAAAAGGCTGCACTATCCACACAGCATGGCGCTCCCACTCTCTTACCTACTACCTATTCCATATTTCTATCTCGTGTCAGATTGCACCTCCGCACCATTTATCCTGTTATATCCTGAAATAGAGATGGTGTAGAGCTGCCATGCGCCAATGTGACATAGATTAAGAAATTTGGATATAGGAGATAGGGATGGTGGTGGAGTTGCATACTGCTAGTGACACAACTCTCGATCTGCTTATATCATATCTCCATCTCAGTGTGGGCTGTCAATTACTGCTATGTGCCAGACGCTGGAGAATGTATATAGCAGGATAGAAGGATGGTAGGGAGTTGCCATTACTGCATGTGACACAATCTCTATCCATGCTTGATACATATCTCCATCTAGTGTGGCGCTGCATGACTGCTGTGTGACAGAGATGGAGATATGATATAGGCAGGACAAAGATGGTGTGGTCTGCCACAGGGTAGGTAATAAACCATTAGCCCTAATTAGGACTATTACCTACCCATGTGGCCGTAATGCCTGGTAGCGAATTGCAAATCAAGGCCATGGCTGGGAGTTGTAGTTGCTTAACATGATGGAAGTACAGGTTTGCCATTCTGGCACCAACACTTCCCATAGAGGAAGTTAGTTAGTCCCTCTAACGAGCAGTGAGACCAGAGGCGTAACAATACCCCCCCTCCCCCATGGACTCTCACAAGTAGAAATGGGTTCAGTATAAACTAACAGTTACTCCCTCTGCTCTCTATGGGAGATCACAGCACAGAAGAGATACCAAGTCCATGGCAAGATGGGAGGGGGCGGAGCCACATAAAAGTAAAGCCACTAATGACTGAGGCTATGGGCCATGCTGCAGACACTCCCTTTTTTTTTCTCTATCTAGTGGCTGAATGCAGTATCAGAAAAAAAACATTTTTTTTTTCTTCCTCTCACTTCCTTCAAAGTCCGGGCCCCCATACTAGAGTACCCAACTTCCCCCCCCTATTGGGTGACCCTACACCCTCCCCATCAATAGAAAAAAAGGAGGAGCTGCTGTTTGCTGACAGTAAGTGATATCTATATATGACTATCAGGTCCCCGTGGTGGCGTTTGGCTTGAACTGCACATTGTGACAGAAAGAAATGCCTGGGTCTGTTTCAGACCTGCAGGTTTATTCCATTAATATTCTATGGATTATAGCTGTTCAGATAGGTGGTTGGATGTCGTGACTCCTACTGCCTGAAGGGACACAGGAATAAGTCTTCTCTAAACCAAAGGTGTAATGCTATGAAGAAAGGGAGGGCCAATTGAACTCACTGCATGTTTCAAACCCTTGGCAGGAATCCTTGATAAGCATGGGCTTTTAATATCTGTAAGTCAGTAAAAGGGCTTTATTCAGGGTGTATGAAAATACTTTTTTCCAGCTCTGTGCAGCCAGGGAATGCTGGGAGTTGTTGTTTTTAAACATGTAACAAAAATCAACACCTATTTCATTAACACTGTATTGCAAATTTTATACATCATAGCAAATGGACATGAAGAAACTTTACTGCTAACAGAAGAATGCTGGGAGTGAGTTTTTCAAACATGTGCATATTTCAACAACCCTTGGGTAGGACATCACCAAAAAGCATGGGCTTTTATGTCTGGGAGTACAAAAAGGGCGATGTATTCCAGGATGTATGAAAAATAAATTTCCAGCATTCTGTGCAGCCAGGGAATCGGGAAGTTGAGTTTTCAAACAATGTGCATATTCAAACCTCTGGTAGGAATGCTAAAGCATGGGGCTTTTATTCTGTAAGTCAGTAAAAGAGGGCTTTATTCCAGGATGTATGGAAATACATATTATCAGAATCTGTGCAGCCAGGAAATGCTGGGAGTTGTAGTTTTCAACATGTTGAAGTTCAACACCCTATCGGTATAATGTATTACATTTTAATACATTCATTAGCAAAATGGACAATAAAGAAGGAAACTTTAACTGCTAACGGAGAAATGCGATGGGCGTTGATAGTTTTCAAACATGTGGCAGTATTTCAAACCCTTGGGTAGGAATCACAAAAGGCATGGCTTTTAAAGGCATGTCCACCCCCAAAACTAAATTTCCCACCACTACTGGCCCTACTCTGTAGTGTATATTAAAAATTGACCTTAATCCCAGCTCCAAATGGTTTGCTGTAAGTGTCCCCCCAAAGTATAAAAATGTCCACAGGAGCCTGGCACCGAGGGAAATTGTTTCCGCCTCTAAGTTGTCTTCTCAGAGGTTTTTGGCTGCTCAGAGCAGCCCTTCACTCCCTCCCCCCTCCCTCCTCCTGTTGTAAATCCCTTGTACATGATATTAGGGAAGTTTCCCAGCCCCAAATCCGCAAAAAATATTTAGAAGAAATCCCCGTTTTACTTACTCCCTATCCCTCTCGGCGTTAACTCCGGCGAAGAGCAGACCCCCGCAGAGAGCAGCCAATCACAGGACGTGGCTGCCGGTCCGGGCACCGTCTGTAGTGCTGTTGCAAGCAGAAGGCCGCGGCATTGCGACGGAGGAGAGCGGAGAGAGGGAAGGTATCCAGTAACGAATGGGGGACTTTTATAAATATAGGGGTTGGGGCTCTGGGAACTCTAGCCCTACACATATAATTTTTTTCTGTAAAGTCATTAAAAGGCTGTATTCCAGGATGTATGAAAAATAAATTTGTTCCAGCATTTGTGCAGTGGGAGTTGTAGTTTTTAACATTGTGAAAAAGCTGGACAGGTAAACTAGAAATGAGGAGAGTATTGTGTGTGTTTAATCATATATGTGTGGGATTGCCTTGGCTTTCAGACTTATTCCTAGGAACTCCCCCTGGATACTTGGTGGGTGTGGAAAGGAGAGAGCAAAATTTTTCAGAATGGATACATGAGTTAACCTACCGGCTAAACGGATGCAAGAGCCTCTCTCTGCACTACAGCTACCAGCTATATTGCATAGAGGGAGAAGGCAGACAGACCCCAATCACTTGCATGTTTGATGCACTTTGTGTTGGTATCACTGAGAGCATGCCCCAAGCTTTCAATTAAAAATAATACTAGACAAAATAACATACACATCTAATTTCCACTGTGCACCAACAGGCACACTTTTGCTAGTAAATTATAAATTAGGGCATTATCCTAAAATGTGGGAACTGGTGTACGGTCTAATATTAACATCAGTTCATATTTCTTAAAGATTAGTGAATCACCTGCCAGGCGCAGGCAACAATCGGGCCCAGACATTAGTATTGTTTGTATAAAGAGAGTATGGATTCATGGGTGTGGAAAAATTGTAATTCTCCCAATTACAAAGATTGGTAAGGTTCATTTGGAATATGCAGTGCAATTTTGGAATCATGTTTACAAAAAAGGCTATCTTTGAAATGGTAAGGATTCGAGAAGGGCTAACTCTAAATTAAAGTTACATAGATGTCGCTGGAGAAAAGGCGCTTGAGTGGGGGAGTATGATACTGTGGTATAATACATTAACGGGCCATACAATAACCTATTGGGGCATTGTTCACCATAGAAACCATGTCAGAGGAACGAGGACATCCCTTAAGGACTTGAGAAAAAAGGTTTAGGCTTTCAAGCTGGAAAGGGTTTTTCACCATGAGACGGTAAAAGCTATGGAACTGTCTTCCAGTGTTTATGGACGTGTGATGTCAGGTATTGGGTTGATTGGTCAGTTTCAAAAAAAGCTGGATGAGTTTCCTGCAACAAGGAATGTTGCAATTATGGTATTGGATCACATTAAAGTACGAGTGGTGATCCAGGAAATTTTCGATTGCCACTGGGAGTCATGAAGGAAATTTTTTCCCCTTCATAAATTTGGTGGGTTTTTTTTGCCTTTCTCTGGATCAACAGTTAGCGGGAAATGAGGTATATTGCTAGATGGGTTGGAACGGCTGGGACATATGTCTTTATTCAACCCAAAACTATTACTAAATATTATCCCCTGAGAGTGGACCACGGAGCACCAGGGGGTTTCTCTATACAACCATGAATTAGTATAATTGCTATGTAACGGGAGTGTGGTTCCCAGTCTTTTAATAAATAATTATAACATGTTTTCATCAGGCACACCTCTCCCAGTATCTTGTGTTTTAATTGTATATGTAAAATCGTACCGAGCACAGCACATTGTGGGGATATGCAGTTAGTCCCTTTGGTCCACAAGATGGCTCATTGGGTAAAACTCTGGGATTGCCTGTTGTAAATTAATTATTCCGGTGCAACAACGTCTGGCGATGGATTGAGATAAGTAAAGCTGGGTACACACGATAGATATTTCGGTCCGATACGACCGTAGTTCAGTTGTATCGGTCGATTGGACCGAAATTATCGAATCCGAAGGTGCCTTCTTCGATGACCGTTCGTTCCGAATGACGCATCGTGAAACCAGGGTGGAGAAAAACCTCAGTCGATCGTGCGGTCCTCTTGGACCGCCACGATCGGTCGCGGTTGACTATCGGACGCGGCTGCTTTATGCCGCCGACCGGCAGTCCTTCCTCCTGGCCGACCGTTTCGAGAGTATCGAAACGGTCGGTCAGAGGAAAAAAAAATCGATAGGTGTGTACCAGCTTAATTGCTGATTGGTCTGCTGTTCAGTAGGTTTGATGATTAGATGCTGGTTTAAAGGTTATTAATTTGCACTTCAAATGGAATGTGAAAATTAAAAATAGCAGCTTTAGTCCACATGGGGGAAGCATTATAAGGAAGAGAGGAAATGCGAGGCAGAGTCCGGGTATGCATGAAGAGGGATCTGAGTAAGCTGATATCTATCCGGACCTAAGCTTGAGAGGCAAGGGAGTACAGGAGGCTAGCCTGCAGGAGGAGAGGACTGGGCATTGGCACGAAGGGTAAGCTGGAGTAAGGGAGAAGACAGAGCTAGGACACATGTTAGGCAGTGCCTAGAAGCTCGAGGCTGTAAACAACACCTTGCCCTTAAGCGAGAAGCAAGGGACCCAGAAGGAGAATCAAGACCAGGGAAAAAGCCAGCAGCAGCCCAGCAGTTGGAGCCAGGCAGGGAGCCAAGATCCAGGAAAGTGCTGCTGATAGGAAAGGGTTGTGCTTGATACTGGTTGCGTATTAATAAGTCCCTTCAGATTAAAAGAGCTTGTTTGCCTATTTCCCACAACCACACACAGTGCTCTGTGACAACCCCTCAATAAAAGCTGGCATGAGATTGTTGTGTATAAAGATAGTGTAAATTGCAAAAGCCTAAGGTTGGTAAAAAGTTTCTTTTCTTTATTTAGTTAGTTGAAATCTTGTTATAGAAGGTTTTTTTCCACCTATTACAAAAGAAAATTGACACCAATTATTAATTATAACAGAAAAGCTTTAGTAAAGGAAAAAGGCTTACAGTAGACATAATATATGCAGTAGATGATGATGGAATCACATCATCACTATATTTCTATAACGAATCCTAATTTGAGATATATGTTACTAATATTGTTGTGAGGTTCTCATTCATCCAGGTCATGGTAATCTGTTGTATCAATTAGATCAACTGGACTGAAGTTTGTTCTTGATGAAGACGTTTTCGCTAGCATCCGACTGGCTTTCTCAATTAAGAATGATGTACAAGAATCTATGTGCAATTATGTACCCTGGAAAATCTCAATTGCATATCACAGCCAGGTGTTAAGGGCGTGATTGGATAGTGGCTAAGAGGTGTTATAGGAACGCCCACGTAAGTGTCAAAAACGCATTGTACATGGCAGACAGTTGGTGTTGGAACCCCCCCACCTCATTTAGGCTTGGTTTCTTGGTTAGGCCCAGAGTGAGGGGTCAAAACAGCAAGAGAAATAAAGAATTTTCAAAAAACATCGTATCCCTGTCTGCTTTAAACCAACAACACACTGAGGCAGCAATTGGTAACCAAAAGACCCAATACCGAAACACAAGAAAAGTGACATTATACCAGTGCAGTGCAGATGAGAGTGCTCTGATTTGTATGTGGGGGGGACCAAACAGCAACTGCATCAAAGTATGCCAGCACAAGAGCCTCGGGTGGGGGTGTACCTGCATCTTAAGGATAGGGACACACCTTTGAAGATTGTAATGTTAACATTGACAAATGAAGTGATGGTTCAAAGAGAGGTGTTAAGAAGAGCCTATTATGTGGAAATAAAGAAACAAGCTAAATAGAGGTGGGGGGGTTCGACACCAACTGTCTGCCATGTACAATGCTGGTTTTGACACCTTACTCCTATAACACCTCTAAGCTAGGTACCACACAGTAACGATTTCTGAAAGATGACAGACAGGATCTGCAAGATCCTGTTGCCATCTTTCAAAGATCTGCATACACCACAGTCCGAGCGTTCTCCCTATAGGGAGAACGCTCGGGACTGTGTGTTTCATCGGGCGCGCTAGACTCCCTATGGGGAGTCATAGCGCCGGCCGATGGAAATTTTCGGCCTTTCCGAACGAGCGTACGGCCGACCCGATCGTTCGCGGGCCGCGCGCTCATTCGGGAAACGAACGTACACACAGTAAGATAAAGCCCCGATACCGTCGGATCCGACGGTTATAGGGGCTTATCGTACTGTGTGTACCCAGCTTTAGCCACTATCCAATCACACCCTTAACAATGGCTGTGTGATTGCTAATTGGGATTTTCCAGGGTACATAATTGCGAACGATTCTTGTGCAAGTCATTCGGAATTGAGAAGTCAGTCGGGAGACTAGCGAAACGTCTTCAAGAACTAAACTTCAAGTCCAGTTGATCTAAATTGAATACAAACAGGATTGTTAAATCAAAAGAATTTGTGGCACACAAAAATAAATTGAGTTAAAAAAAAATATAATAACGCCCATCCAACATTCTAAATACACTAACGCCCATCCAGTCAAAAATACTAACGGCCAATCCACACCACAAACACACTAACGCCCATGCACACTCATAAACACACTAACGCCCCATCCAAGTCACAAATCTAACGCCATCCACACTCACAACCTTACTAACGGCCATCCACACTCACAAACATACGAATGCCCATCCATGCTAACCAAACACTAATGCCCATCCACGCTCATAAACACACTAACGCCCATCCATGCTCATAAACACACTAATGCCATCCACGCTCACATACACACTAATGCCACACCACACTCACAACACACTAACGCCCCCCATTCCACATCAGAACAATAAAAACTGCCATCCACACTCACAAATACACTAATGCCCATCCACGCTCATAAAACCACATAACGCCATCCACGCTCACAAACAACATAACGCCCATCAATGCTCACAAATACTAACGCCCATCCACGCTCCTAAACACACTAATGCCCATCTACGCTCACAAAACTAACAGCCATCCACACTCAAAACCACTAACGCCCATTTTTTTTTTTCACCAAAACGTCAATACTAACAGCATCCACACTCACAAACAGACTAACGCCCATCCACGCTCACAAACACCACTAATACCATCTACCTCACAAACACTAATGCCCATCCACGCTCACAAACACACTAACGCCCATCCACGTCACAAATACTAACGGCCATCCACACTCAAACACACACCCATCCACACTCACAAACACACTAACGCCCATCCACGCTCACAAACACACTAACGCCCATCCACGCTCATAAGCACACTAACAAACACACTAACGCCCATTACGTCACAAATACTAACGCCCATCCACACTCACAAATACACTAACGGCCATCCATGCTCATATACACACTAATACACACCCACGCTCACAAACCACACTAACGCCCATTCCACGCTCACAAAACCACTAACACCCCTACACGCTCACAAACACACTAATGCCCATCCACGCTCACAAACACACAAACCCATCAACGCTCACAAATACTAACGCCCCACCACACTCATAAACACACTAATGCTCACCCACGCTCACAAAAACACACTAACACCCATCACATCACAAAATACTAACGGCCATCCCCACTCACAAACACACTAACACCCATCCACGCTCACAAAACACACTAATGCCCTCAATGCTCACAAACACACTAATGCCATCCACGCCAACTCGAAATACTAGCAGCATCCACACACAAACACACAAAACCCCATCCACTCAAATACTAACAGCCATCCACACTACAGACGCTCATAAACACACCAAACACCATCCACACAATAACACCCATCCACACTCATAAACACACGAACGTCCATCCACGTCCACAAATACTAACGGCCATCCACATTCAACAAAATACACTAACGCCCATCAATGCTCAACAAACCACACTATGCCATCCATGCTAACAAAACACTAACGCCCATCCATGCTCACAAAACACACTAATGCCCATCCATGCTAAACAAATACACTAACGGCCCATCCACGCCACAAATACTAACGCCCATCCACGCTCACAAATACTAACGACCATCCACGCTCATAAACACACAATGCCCATCTACGCTCACAAATTACTAACAGCCACCCACACTCAAACACACAAACGCCCCACCCACATCAAATACTAACAGCCATCCGCACTTACAAAATACAATAACGCCCATCCATGCTCACAAACACACAACGCCCATCCACGCTCATAAACACACTAACACCCATCACACGCTACAAAAACAAACTAACGCCAATCCACGCTCATAAACACACTAATGCCCATCTACGCTCACAATATATACTAACAGCCAATCCACACTCAAACACACAACGCCCATCCACATCAAATACTAACAGCCATCCACACTTACCAATTACACTAACGCCCATCCATGCTATAAACACACTAACGCCCATCCACGCTCAAAACACACTAACGCCCATCCACGCTCACAAACACACTAACGCCCACCCACGCTCAAATACAACGCCCATCAAATGCTCACAAATACTAAACGCCCATTCCAACATCATTAAACACACTAACGCACATCCACGCTCACAAACACACTAACGCCCATCCACGCTCACAAACACACAAATGCCCATCAACGCTCACAAATATTAACACCCATCCACACTCATAAACACACTAATGCTCACCCACGCTCACAACACACACTAACACCCATTCCACATCACAAATACTAACGGCCATACACATTCACAAATACACTAACGCCCATCCATGCCACAAACACACTAACGCCCATCATGCTCACAAATACTAACGCCCATCCACGCTCCATAAACACTAATGGCCCATACACTCACCAAATACTAACAGTATCCAACACTCAAAACAACAAAACGCCCACCCACAGCAAATACTAACAGCCATCCACATCCAAAACACACTAACGCCCATCCACGCTCACAAACAACAACTAACGCCCATCCACGGCTCATTAAAACACACTAATGCCCATCTACGCTCACAAATACTAACAGCCATCCACACTCAAACACACAAAATGCCCATCACATCAATACTAACAGCACATCCCACTTACCAATACACTAACGCCATCCATGCTCATAAACACACTAACGCCCATCCACGCTCATAACACCACTAACGCCCATCCACGCTCACAAACACACTAACGCCCACCACGCTCACCAAATACTAACGCCCTCAATGCTCACAAAATACAACGCCCATCCACGCTCACAAACACACTAACGCACATACGACGCTCACAAACACACTAATGCCCATACACGCTCACAAATCCTAACGCCCATCAATGCTCACAAATACTAAGCCCTCCACGCTCATAAACACACTAACGCACATCCAAGCTAACAAACACACTAATGCCCATACACGCTCACAAACTCACTAACGCCCATCCACGCTCACAAAAACACAAAATGCCCATCAACGCTCACAATACTAACACCCATCCCAAACTCATAAACACACTAATGCGCACCCACGCTCACAAACACACTAACACCCATCCACATCACAAATACTAACGGCCATCCACATTCACAAATACACTAACGCCCATCCATGCTCACAAACACACTAACGCCCATCCATGCTCACAAATACTAACGCCCATCCACGCTCAAACACTAATGCCCATCTACACTCACAAATACTAACAGTCATCCACACTCAAACACACAAACGCCCACCCACAGCAAATACTAACAGCCATCCACACTCACAAACACACTAACGCCCATCCACGCTCACAAACACACTAACGCCCATCACACGCTCTAAACACACTAATGGCCCATCACGCTCACAAATACTAACAGCCATCCCACTCAAACACACAAATGCCCATCCACATCAAATACTAACAGCCTCCAGATTACCAATACACAACGCCATCCATGCTCATAAACACATAACGCCCATCCAGCTCCTAAAACACACTAACGCCCATCCACGCTCACAAACACACTAACGCCCACCCACGCTCACAAATACTAACGCCCATCAATGCTCACAAATACTAACGCCCATCCACGCTCACAAACACACTAACGCACATCCACGCTCACAAACACACTAATGCCCATACACGCTCACAAATACTAACGCCCATCAATGCTCACAAATACTAACGCCCATCCACGCTCATAAACACACTAACGCACATCCAAGCTCACAAAACACACTAATGCCCATACACCGCTCACAAACTCACTAACGCCCATCCACGCTCACAAACACCAACTACCCCAACCCACGCTCACAAATACTAACACCCATCAATGCTCACAAATACTAACGCCCATCCACGCTCATAAACACACTAACGCACATCCACGCTCACAAACACACTAATGCCCATACACGCTCACAAACTTACTAACGCCCATCCACGCTCACAAACACACAAACGCCCATCAACGCTCACCAAAATACATAACACCCATCCACACTCATAATACACTAATGCTCCCACACGCTCAAAAAACACTAACACCCATCCACATCACAAATACTAACGGCCAATCCACATTCACCAAATACACTAACGCCATCCATGCTCACCAAACACACTAATGCCCATCCAATGCCTCACAACACACTAACGCCCATCCACGCTCACAACAACACAACGCCCCTCATGCTCATAAACACTAATGCCCATATACGCTCACAAATACTAACAGTCATCCACACTCAAACACAAACGCCCACCCACAGCAAATACTAACAGCCATCCACACTTACAAATACACTAACGCCCATCCATGCTCATAAACACACTAACGCCCATCCACGCTCATAAACACACTAACGCCACATCCACGCTCACAAACACACTAACGCCCACCCATGCTCACAAATACTAACACCCATCAATGCTCACAAATACTAACGCCCATCCACGCTCATAAAACACTAATGCCCATCTACGCTCACAAATACTAACAGTCATCCACACTCAAACACACAAACGCCCACCCACAGCAAATACTAACAGCCATCACACCACAAACACACTAACCCCATCCAGCCACAAACAAACTAACGCCCACTCCACGCTCATAAACACCACTAATGCCCATCTACGCTCACAAATACATAACAGCCACCACACTCAAACACACAAATGCCCATCCACATCAAATAACAAGCATCCCACACTACCAAAACAACGCCCATCCACTCAAAACAACACTGAACGCCCACCACGCTCATAAACACACTAACGCCATCGAACACTATCGCTCACAAAACACCTACTAACGCCCCACCCACGTCACAAATACTAACGCCATCAATGCTCACAAATACTAACGCCCATCCACGTCCACAAACACACTACCGCACATCCACGCTCACAAAACACACTAATGCCCAACACGCTCACAAATACTAAACGCCCATCAATGCTCACAAATACTAACGCCCATCCACGATCATAAACACACTAACGCAATCCAAGCTCACAAACAACTAATGCCCATACACGCTCACAAACTCACTAACGCCACATCCACCTCACAAAACACACTAACGCCCACCCACGCTCACAAATACTAACACCCATCAATGCTCACAAATACTAACGCCCATCCACGCTCATTAAACACACTAACGCACATCCACGCTCACAAACACACTAATGCCCATACACGCTCACAAACTCACTAACGCCCATCCACGCTCACAAACACACAAACGCCCATCAACGCTCACAAATACTAACACCCATCCACACTCATAAACACACTAATGCTCACCCACGCTCACAAACACACTAACACCCATCCACATCACAAATACTAACGGCCATCCACATTCACAAATACACTAACGCCCATCCATGCTCACAAACACACTAATGCCCATCCATGCTCACACACACTAACGCCCATCCACGCTCACAAACACACTAACGCCCATCCAGCTCATAAACACTAATGCCCATCTACGCTCACAAATACTAACAGTCATCCACACTCAAACACACAAACGCCCACCCACAGCAAATACTAACAGCCATCCACACTCACAAATACACTAACGCCCATCCATGCTCATAAACACACTAACGCCCATCCACCCTCATAAACACACTAACGCCCATCCACGCTCACAAACACACTAACGCCCACCCATGCTCACAAATACTAACACCCATCAATGCTCACAAATACTAACGCCATCCACCGCTATAAACACACTAATGCCATCTACGCTCACAAATACTAAAGCCATCCACACTCACAAATACACTAACGCCCAATCCAGCTCATAAACACACTAACGCCCATCCATGCTCACAAACACACTAACGCCCATCCACGCTCACAAACACACTAACGCCCATCCACGCTCACAAATACTAACGCCCATCAATGCTCACAAATACTAATGCCCATCCACGCTCATAAACACACTAATGCCCATCTACGCTCACAAATACTAACAGCCATCCACACTCAAACAACACGAACGCCCACCCACATCAAATACAACAGCCATCCACACTCACAAACACACTAATGCCATCTACTCCACAAACACTAATGCCCATGCACGCTCACAAACACACTAACGCCATCCACCGCTCAAAACACCACTAATGCCCATCCACGCTCACCACATAACGCCCATCCACGTCACAAATACTAATGGCCATCCACACCACAAATACACTAACGCCCATCCATGCTCATAAAACACACTACCGCCCACCCCACGCTCACAAACACGCTAACACCCACCCACGCACACAAACACTAACCCCCATCCACGCTCATAAACACACTAACACCCATCCACGCTCACAAACACACTAACGCACATCTACGCTCACAAACACACTAACGCCCATCCACGCTCACAAACACACTAATGCACATCCACGCTCTCAAACACACTAACCCACATCCACACTCACAAACACACTAACGCCCATCCACGCTCACAAACACTAACGCCCATCCATGCTCACAAACACACTAATGCCATCCACGTCACAAATACTAACGGCCATCCGCACTCAAAACACTAACGCCCATTCCACGTCACAAAATACTAATGGCCATCCACACTCACAAATACACTACACGCCCATCCACGCTCATAAACACACTAACGCCCATCACGCTCCTAAACCACTAACGCCCATCCACGTCACAAATACTATGGCATCCATGCTCAAAACACACATATGCCATCCCACGTCACAAATACTACGGCCATCGCACTCAAAACACACTAACGCCCATCCAAGTCAACAAATATAATGGATCACACACTCACAAATACACTAACGCCACCATCCACGCTCCCAAACACACTAAAGCTCATCCACGCTCACAAACACGAACCCCCATCCATGCTCACAACACACTAACGCCCCATCCACCACTCATAAACACATTTAACGCCCATCACGCTCACAAACACACTAATGGCCATCACGCTCATAAACACACTAATGCCCATCCACGCTCAACAAACACACTAATGCCCATTCCACGTCACAAATACTAACGGCCATCCACACTCACAAACATACCGGCCCACATCCAAAATACGATGCCCATCCATGCTAACAAACACTAATGCCCATCCACGCCATAAAAACACTAACGCCCATCCACGCTCATAAACACACTAATGCCCCATCCACGCTAACATACACACTAATGCCCATCCACACTCACAAAACACACTAACGCCCATCCACATCAGAAAATACTAACTGCCATCCACACTCACAAATACACTAATGCCCATCCACGCTCACAAACACACTAACGCCCATCCACGCTCACAAACACACTAACGCCCATCAATGCTCACAAATACTAACGCCCTCCACGCTCCTAAACACACTAATGCCCATCTACGCTCACAAATACTAACAGCCATTCCACACTCAAACACACTAACGCCCATCCACGTCAAATACTAACAGCCATCCACACTCACAAACAGACTAACGCCCATCCACGCTCACAAACACACTAATGCAATCTACTCTCACAAATACTAATACCCATCCACGCTCATAAACACACTAACGCCATCCACGTCACAAATACTAACGGCATCCACAACTCACAAAACACACTAATGCTCAATCCATGCTCACAAACACACTAACGCCCATCCACGCTCATAAACACACTAACGCCCATCCACGCTCATAAGCACACTAACAAACACACTAACGCCCATCTACGTCACAAATACTAACGCCCATCCACGCTCATAAACACACTAACGCCATCCATGCTCATAAAACACACTAATACCCACCCCACGCTCACAAACACACTAACGCCCATCCACGTACAAACACACTAACGCCCATCCATGCTCACAAACACACTAATGCCCATCCACGCTCACAAACACACAAACGCCCATCAACGCTCACAAATACTAACGCCCATCCACACTCATAAACACACTAATGCTCACCCACGCTCACAAACACACTAACACCCATCCACATCACAAATACTAACGGCCATCCACACTCACAAACACTAATGCCCATCCACGCTCACAAACACACTAACGCCCATCAATGCTCACAAACACAATAATGCCCATCCACGCTCAGAAATACTAACAGCCATCTACACAAAACACCTAATGCCATCCACGTCAAATACTAACAGCCATCCACACTCACAGACGCTCATAAACACACCAACACCCATCCACACAATAACACCCATCCACACTCATAAACACACTAACGTCCATCCACGTCACAAATACTAACAGCCATCCACATTCACAAATACACTAACGCCCATCCATGCTCACAAACACACTAATGCCCATCCATGCTAACAAATACACAACGCCCATCCACGCTCACAAACACACTAATGCCCATCCACGCTCACAAATACTAACGCCCATCCACGCTCATAAACACACTAATGCCATCTACTCTCACAAATACTAACAGCCACCCACACTCAAACACACAAATGCCCACCACATCAAATACTAACAGCCATCCACACTTACAAATACACTAACGCCCATCCATGCTCATAAACACACTAACACCCATCCACGCTCACAAACACACTAACGCCCATCCACGCTCACAAACACACTAACGCCCATCCACGCTCATAAACACACTAATGCCCATCTACGCTCACAAATACTAACAGCCATCCACACTCAAACGCCCCATCCAATCAATACTAACAGCTCACACTTACCAATACACTAACGCCCATCCATGCTCACAAACACACTAACGCCCACCCACGCTCACAAATACTAACGCCCATCAATGCTCAAAAAATACTAACGCCCACCCACGCTCATAAACACACTAATGCACATCCACGCTCACAAACACACTAATGCCCATACACGCTCACAAACTCACTAACGCCATCCACGCTCACAAACAACAAAACGCCCATCAACGCCCAAACACACTAACGCCACCCACGCTCACAAATACTAACGCCCATCAATGCTCACAAATACTAACGCCCATCCACGCTCATAAACACACTAATGCCCATCCAAGCTCACAAACACAATGCCCATACACGCTCACAAACACACAAACGCCCATCCACGCTCATAAACACACTAACGCCCATCCACGCTCATAAGCACACTAACAAACACACTAACGCCCATCTACGTCACAATACTAACGCGCCATCCACGCTCACAAATACACTAACGGCCCTCCATGCTCATAAACACACTAATACCCACCCACGCTCACAAACACACTAACGCCCATCCACGCTCACAAACACACTAACGCCCATACATGCTCACAAACACACTAATGCCCATCCACGCTCACAAAACACACAAACGCCATCAACGCTAACAAATACTAACGCCCATCCACACTCATAAACACCACTAATGCTCACCCACGCTCACAAACACACTAACACCCATCCACATACAAATAATAACGGCCATCCACATCACAAACACTAATGCCATCCACGCTCAAAACACACTAACACCCATCCACGCTCACAAACACACTAACGCCCATCAATGCTCACAAACACACAATGCCCATCCACGCTAAGAATACTAACAGCATCTACACAAACACACTAACGCCCTCCACGTCAAATACTAACAGCCATCACACCCAGACGCTCATAAACACACCAACACCCATCCACACAATAACACCCATCCACACTCATAAACACACTAACGTCCATCCACGTCACAAATACTAACAGCCATCCACATTCACAAATACACTAACGCCCATCCATGCTCACAAACACACTAATGCCCATCCATGCTAACAAATACACTAACGCCCATCCACGCTCACAAACACACTAATGCCCATCCACGCTCATAAACACACTAACGCCCATCCACGCTCATAAACACACTAATGCCCATCTACGCTCACAAATACTAACAGCCACCCACACTCAAACACACAAATGCCCACCCACATCAAATACTAACAGCCATCCGCACTTACAAATACACTAACGCCCATCCATGCTCATAAACACACTAACACCCATCCACGCTCACAAACACACTAACGCCCATCCACGCTCACAAACACACTAACGCCCTCCCCGCTCATAAAACACATAATGCCCATTCTACGCTCACAAATACTAACAGCCATCACACACTCAAACACACAAACGCCCATCCACATCAAATACTAACAGCCACACACTTACCAATACACTAACGCCCATCCATGCTCACAAACACACTAACGCCCACCCACGCTCACAAATACTAACGCCCATCAGTGCTCAAAAATACTAACGCCCACCCACGCTCATAAACACACTAATGCACACCACGCTCACAAACACACTAATGCCCATACACGCTCACAAACTCACTAACGCACATCTACGCTCACAAACACACTAACGCCCATCCACGCTCACAAACACACTAATGCACATCCACGCTCTCAAACACACTAACCCACATCCACACTCCACAAACACACTAACGCCCATCCACGCTCCACAAACCTAACGCCATCCATGCTCACAAACACACTAATGCCATCCACGTCACAAATACTAACGGCCATCCGCACTCAAACACACTAACGCCCATCCACGTCACAAATACTAATGGCCATCCACACTCACAAATACACTAACGCCCATCCACGCTCATAAACACACTAACGCCCATCCACGCTCACAACACACTAACGCCCATCCACGTCACAAATACTAATGGCCATCCATGCTCACAAACACACTAATGCCATCCACGTCACAAATACTAACGGCCCATCCGCACTCAAACACACTAACGCCCATCCACGTCTCACAAATACATGGCCATCCACACTCACAAAACTAACGCCCATCCACGCTCACAAACACACTAAAGCTCATCCACGCTCACAAACAACGAACCCCCATCCATGTCACAAACACACTAAAAGCCCATCCACACTCATAAACACATTTAACGCCCATCCACGTCACAAACACACTAATGGCCATCCACGCTCATAAACACACTAATGCCATCCACGCCTCACAAACACACTAATGCCCATCCACGTCACAAATACTACGGCCATCCACACTCACAAACATACTAACGGCCATCCACACTCACAAACATACGAATGCCCATCCATGCTAACAAACACTAATGCCCATCCACGCTCATAAACACACTAACGCCCATCCACGCTCATAAACACACTAATGCCCATCCACGCCACATACACCACTAATGCCCTCCACACTCACAAAACACACTAACGCCCATCCACATCAGAAAATACTAACTGCCATCCACACTCACAAATGCACTAATGCCCATCCACGCTCATAAACACACTAACGCCCATCCACGCTCACAAACACACTAACGCCCATCAATGCTCACAAATACTAACGCCCATCCACGCTCCTAAACACACTAATGCCCATCTACGCTCACAAATACTAACAGCCATCCACACTCAAACACACTAACGCCCATCCACGTCAAATACTAACAGCCATCCACACTCACAAACAGACTAACGCCCATCCACGCTCACAAACACACTAATGCAATCTACTCTCACAAATACTAATACCCATCCACGCTCATAAACACACTAACGCCCATCCACGTCACAAATACTAACGGCCATCCACACTCACAAACACACTAATGCTCATCCATGCTCACAAACACACTAACGCCCATCCACGCTCATAAACACACTAACGCCCATCCACGCTCATAAGCACACTAAAAAACACACTAACGCCCATCTACGTCACAAATACTAACGCCCATCCACGCTCACAAATACACTAACGGCCATCCATGCTCATAAACACACTAATACCCACCCACGCTCACAAACACACTAACGCCCATCACGCTCACAAACACACTAACGCCCATACATGCTCACAAACACACTAATGCCCATCCACGCTCACAAACACACAAACGCCCATCAACGCTAACAAATACTAACGCCCATCCACACTCAAAACACACTAATGCTCACCCACGCTCACAAACACACTAACACCCATCCACATCACAAATACTAACGGCCATCCACACTCACAAACACTAATGCCCATCCACGCTCACAAACACCACTAACACCCATCCACGCTCACAAACACACTAACGCCCATCAATGCTCACAAACACAATAATGCCCATCCACGCTCAGAAATACTAACAGCCATCTACACAAAAACACTAATGCCCATCCACGTCAAATACTAACAGCCATCCACACTCACAGACGCTCATAAACACACCAACACCCATCCACACAATAACACCCATCCACACTCATAAACACACTAAAGTCCATCCACGTCACAAATACTAACAGCCATCCACATTCACAAATACACTAACGCCCATCCATGCTCACAAACACACTAATGCCCACATCCATGTACACAAATACACTTAACGCCCATCCACGCTCACAAACACACTAATGCCCATCCACGCTCACAAATACTAACGCCCATCCACGCTCATAAACACACTAATGCCCATCTACGCTCACAAATACTAACAGCCACCCACACTCAAACACACAAATGCCCACCCACATCAAATACTAACAGCCATCCGCACTTACAAATACACTAACGCCCATCCATGCTCATAAACACACTAACACCCATCCACGCTCACAAAACACTAACGCCCATCCACGCTCACAAACACACTAACGCCCATCCACGCTCATAAACACACTAATGCCCATCTACGCTCACAAATACTAACAGCCATCCACACTCAAACACACAAACGCCCATCCACATCAAATACTAACAGCCATCCACACTTACCAATACACTAACGCCCATCCATGCTCACAAACACACTAACGCCCACCCACGCTCACAAATACTAACGCCACATCAATGCTCAAAAATTACTAACGCCCACCCACGCTCATAAACACACTAATGCACATCCACGCTCACAACACACTAATGCCCATACACGCTCACAAAACTCACTAACGCCCATCCACGCTCACAAAACACACAAAACGCCATCAACGCTCACAAACACACTAACGCCCACCCACCACGCTCACCAAATACTAACGCCCATCAATGCTCACAAATACTAACGCCCATCCACGCTCATAAACCACACTAATGCCCATCCAAGCTCACAAAACCTAATGCCCATACACGCTCACAAACACACAAACGCCCATCCACGCTCATAAACACACTAACGCCCATCCACGCTCATAAGCACACTAACAAACACACTAACGCCCATCTACGTCACAAATACTAACGCCCATCCACGCTCACAAATACACTAACGGCCATCCATGCTCATAAACACACTAATACCCACCCACGCTCACAAACACACTAACGCCCATCCACGCTCACAAACACACTAACGCCCATACATGCTCACAAACACACTAATGCCCATCCACGCTCACAAACACACAAACGCCCATCAACGCTAACAAATACTAACACCCATCCACACTCATAAACACACTAATGCTCACCCACGCTCACCAACACACTAACACCCTCATCACATCACAATACTAACGGCCATCCACATTCACAAATACACTAACGCCCATCCATGCTCACAAACACATAACGCCCATCCATGCTCACAAACACACTAACGCCCATCCACGCTCACAAACACACTAACACCCACCCACGCTCACAAACACACTAACGCCCATCCACGCTCACAAACACACTAACGCCCATCCACGCTCATAAACACACTAATGCCATCTACGCTCACAAATACTAACAGCCATCCACACTCAAACACACAAATGCCCACCCACATCAAATACTAACAGCCATCCGCACGTACAAATACACTAATGCCCATCCATGCTCATAAACACACTAACACCCATCCACGCTCACAAACACACTAACGCCCACCCACGCTCACAAATACTAACGCCCATCAATGCTCACAAATACTAACGCCCATCCACGCTCATAAACACACTAATGCCATCCAAGCTCACAAACACACTAATGCCCATACACGCTCACAAACACACAAACGCCCATCAACGCTCACAAATACTAAACACCCATCCACACTCATAAAACACACTAATGCCCACCCACGCTCACCAACACACTAACACCCATCCACATCACAAATTACTAACAGCAATCCCACATTCACAAAATACCACTAACGCCCATCCATGCTCACAAACACACTAACGCCATCCATGCTCACAACCACTAACACCCGCACAAACACTAACGCCCATCCATGCTCACAAAATACTAACGCCATCCACGCTCATAAACACTAATGCCCATCTACGCTCACAAATACTAACAGCCATCCCACACTCAAACACCACAAATGCCCACCACATCAAATACTAACAGCCATCCGCACTTACAAATACACTAACGCCCATCCATGCTCATAAACACACTAACACCCATCCACGCTCACAAACACACTAACGCCCACCCACGCTCACAAATACTAACGCCCATCAATGCTCACAAATACTAACGCCCATCCACGCTCATAAACACACTAATGCCCATCCAAGCTCACAAACACACTAATGCCCATACACGCTCACAAACACACAAACGCCCACCCATGCTCACAAATACTAACGCCCATCAATGCTCACAAATACTAACGCCCATCCACGCTCATAAACACACTAATGCCCATCTACGCTCACAAATACTAACAGCCATCCACACTCACAAATACACTAACGCCCATCCACGCTCACAAACACACTAACGCCCATCCACGCTCATAAACACACTAACGCCCATCCACGCTCACAAACACACTAACGCCATCCACGCTCACAAACACACTAACGCCCATCCACGCTCACAAATACTAATGCCCATCCACGCTCACAAATACTAATGCCCATCCAAGCTCATAAACACACTAATGCCCATCTACGCTCACAAATACTAACAGCCATCCACACTCAAACACACGAACGCCCACCCACATCAAATACTAACAGCCATCTACACTCACAAACACACTAATGCCATCTACTCTCACAAACACTAATGCCCATGCACGCTCACAAACACACTAACGCCCATCCACGCTCATAAACACACTAATGCCCATCCACGCTCACCACACTAACGCCCATCCACGTCACAAATACTAATGGCCATCCACACTCACAAATACACTAACGCCCATCCATGCTCATAAACACACTACCGCCCACCCACGCCACAAAACACGCTAACACCCACCCACGCTCACAAACACGCTAACACCCACCCACGCTCACAAACACTAACCCCCATCCACGCTCATAAACACACTAACACCCATCCACGCTCACAAACACACTAACGCACATCCACGCTCACAAACACACTAACGCCCATCCACGCTCACAAACACACTAATGCACATCCACGCTCACAACACACTAACCCACATCCGCTCACAAACACACTAACGCCCATCCACGATCACAACACCACTAACCACCATCCACGTCACAATACTAACGGCCATCCGCACTCAAAACACACTAACGCCCATCCACGTCACAAATACTAATGGCCATCCACTCTCACAAATACACTAATGCCCTCCACGCTCAATAAACACACTAACGCCCATCCACGCTCATAAACACACTAACGCCCATCCACGTCACAAATACTAATGGCCATCCACACACACAAAAACACTAAAGCTCATCCACGCTCACAAACACGAACCCCCATCCATGCTCACAAACACACTAACGCCCATCCACGCTCACAAAAACACTAATGGCCATCCACGCTCATAAAACACACTAATGCCCATCCCGCTCACAAACAACACTAACGCACATCCACGCTCACAAACAACACTAACGCCCATCCACGTCACAAATACTAACAGCCATCCGCACTCAAACACACTAACGCCCATCCATACTAAAACACACTAACACCCACGCTGCTAACGCCCACCCATGCTCACAAACACTAACCCCATCCACGCTCATAAACACACTAACACCCATCCACGCTCACAAACACACTAACGCACATCCACGCTCACAAACAACAACGCCCATCACGCTCATAAACACACTAACGCCCATCCACGCTCACAAACACACTAACGCCCATCCACGTCACAAATACTAACAGCCATCCGCACTCAAACACACTAACGCCCATCCACGCTCACAAACACACTAATGCCATCTACGCTCACAAATACTAACACCCATCCATGCTCACAAACACACTAACGCCATCCATGTCACACAAAAACTAATGGCCATCCACACTCACAAATACATCCACACTCACAAAACACCCACCCATGCTCACAAACACTAACCCCCATCCACGCTCATAAACACACTAACACCCATCCACGCTCACAAACACACTAACGCACACTAACACCCATCCACGCTCACAAACACACTAACGCCACTACCACCCATCCACGCTCACAAACACACTAACGCACATCCACGCTCACAAACACACTAACGCCCATCCACGCTCACAAACATAACGCCCATCCACGCTCACAAACACACTAACCCCCATCCACGTCACAAATACTAACGGCCATCCGCACTCAAACACACTAACGCCCATCCACGTCACAAATACTAATGGCCATCCACACTCACAAATACACTAATGCCCATCCACGCTCATAAACACACTAACGCCCATCCACGCTCATAAACACACTAACGCCCATCCACGTCACAAATACTAATGGCCATCCACACACACAAACACACTAAAGCCATCCACGCTCACAAACACGAACCCCCATCCACGCTCATAAACACACTAATGGCCATCCACGCTCATAAACACACTAATGCCCATCCACGCTCACAAACACACTAATGGCAACACGCTCATAAACACACTAATGCCCATCCACGCTCACAAACACACTAACGCCCATCCACGTCACAAATACTAACGGCCTCCACACTCAAATACACTAACGCCCATCCATGCTCATAAACACACTAACACCCACGCTCGCTAACGCCCACCCATGCTCACAAACACTAACCCCATCCACGTCATAAAACACACTAACACCCATCCACGCTCACAAACACACTAACGCACATCCACGCTCACAAACACATTACGCCCATCCACGTCACAAATACTAACAGCCATCCGCACTCAAACACACTAACGCCCATCCACGCTCACAAACACACTAATGCATCTACGCTCACAAATACTAACAACCCATCCATGCTCACAAACACACTAACGCCCATCCATGTCACAAAAAACTAATGGCCATCCCACCTCACAAATACATCCACACTCACAAAACACCAACCATGCTCACAAACACTAACCCCCATCCACGCTCAAAAACACAACTACCCATCACGCTCACAAACACACTAACGCACACTAACACCCATCCACGCTCACAAACACACTAACGCACATCCACGCTCACAAACGCACTAACACCCATCCACGCTCACAACGCACTAATGCCATCCTTGCTCACAAACACACAAACCCATCAACGCTCACAAATACTAACGCCCATCCACACTCATAAAACACACTAATGTTCACCCACGCTCACAAACACCTTAACACCCATCCACGTCACAAATACTAACGGCCATCACACTCACCAAACACTAACGTCCATCCATGCTCACAAACACACTTAACACCCATCAACGCTCACAAACACACTAACGCCCATCAACGCTCACAAATACTAACGCCCATCAATGCTCACAAACACACTTACGCCCATCCACGCTCAGAAATACTAACAGCCATCCACACTCACACGACGCTCATAAACACACCAACACCCCCATCCACACAATAACACCCATCCACGCTCATAAACACTAACGCCATCCACGTCACAAATACTAACGGCCATCCACATTCACAAATACACTAACGCCCATCCATGTCATAAACACCTAACCGCCCACCCACGCTCACAATCACACTAAAGCCCACCCACGCTCAAAAACACACTTACGCCCACCCACGCTGAGAAAACACACCGGCTAGAGGCAGCAGTAGACAGTGAGCCTCATACCCTGACCGACATCCAGTGCCCTATTGGCCGGCAGTATGGTCAGGGCGGAGGAACAGAAGAAACACCAGTCAGATAAACCCGACCATGCAGGAAACTTCATGAGCTTAGGGTGGAGTGGTTTCATGGATTGAGCCAATCGCACACAGACCGGGACACACATTAGAACCGGGACAGGGGGTTCAGTTTTTCATTTGGTGGATTGGGAGGGTCGGATCCTGTTCTCACCTATGGCCATTGGGTCAGTCCCACGTGGGTAAACAACCAACACGGGGAGCCAGATAATCACCGCCCGTGTCTCCCCCACCTGTAGGGGAATTATACACATGGTTAGTCTGAGGGGAGGTCGGTGCGTTAGATCCCAGTCCACCACCTGGATAGTGAATTGGACAGACAATCGGTGGGAACGCTCCCTCCTAACTGGGTCCTGCCTGTCCCTGATGTCCCGGTCCCGCCAGTCAGATACCAGTAACCTCCATAGCCAGTCAGATCTCATAACCTCCATATCCCGGTCATGGCTTGCAAACTGCTCTCGGATGGGCACCAAATGGACCAGACTTGACCGGAGGGCCGCGGAGAGAGATCACAGTGTCCTCCGGGATCGAACAGGGAGAGGTCCCGATGTGTCACACGGTCTACCCCTGGCACTGCGACCACCGGGGGGAACTGAGCGCTGGGCAGCCCCTCATGTGGATCGACACCACCGCCTGTCTGGCAGGTAACGTTACGGGTCCTCTGATCGCTGCGTCTAGTCCGCACACTGCTAGGGAACTCAGTGTGGCTGGTTACACTGCAGTGACTGTAATGGATTTACCATAAGGTGATTCCTACCTCATATTAAATTGGCGATTTTAGGGGGGATTTCAGGTGCCCAGAATCTCCCCTTTCTGATCTTTATAATCTGCAGACTGCAATTCTGGTAACTTGGTAAACACTGGGAACCATGGAACAGACATGAAGATTAAAGCCGACCCAATCAGGTGGGTTGTCGGATGCTTCCTTGGTTCGCTCAAATCAGCCAATCAGATTCATCCGAAAATGTTCTCTATGGACCGAGCGCTCTTTGCTGCGACCGACAGTCCCCTCTCTGGCCGACTGGTTGGAAGTGCTGAAAGGTCAGTCAGACGGAAGGATCTCAACGTGTGTAACCAGTTAAGTGGGACTTTTCTGGTGTCAGGTGAAACTGGTCCCACAGACCGTGATGGAGATCTGCACACGCAATCACGTGCGATTTTGTGTGTGATTTTGATGCGTTTGCGCTTTTTTCTTTAGAGATAGAGAAACACGTGCGATTGCGCAAATTACATGCGCAATCGCACCCGAAAAACACGCCTTTTATGTGCGTTGCCGCAATTGCAATGTTTGGGAAAATATTGTGTGCGCAAACGCATCAAAAACGTGCTAATGTGGCCTAGCCCTCATACAAATGGAAACTTATCATCCTTATGGTTATTGTCCTGGTACCGGTATTAACATGAACTGTACTGCAGAAAGGAACAAGAATTTATATAAAATGTCATTTTTACTATAATGTACCCTTAACAAAGGATAGAAATATGTTTACATGTTAATACTATATATATTTATATGCATATACCTGTACCTCACACTGTTATGTGGTATGGAACTCCTTGGTGACTTCTATATCCTTATTATATTTTTATATACAGAGGATCATTATTCAAGAAGCAAAATCTAGGGCTATGAAATTATAAAGATGGTATACTTTAACGTGGCCTTTAAAAGAGGGTGTGTGGTGCTAAAAGTTGGTGCGATGCACTCACCTCTGTCCATGACACTTGTTACTCTTTCCATCCTGGTGATACCTAGACTGACTTTTATTAAAGCTGGGTACACACGATTAGATATTTCGGTCCGATCGACCGATAGTTCAGTGTATCGGTCGATCGGACCGAAATTATCGAATCCGAATGTGCCTATGTCCGATCGACCGTTCGTCCGAATCGGACGAAAGGACGATCGGACGAGGTGGAAAACCTCTCCGACGTGCGGTCCTCTATGGACGCACGATCGTCGCGGGTGACTATCGGACGCGGCTGCTTTTGCCGCGACCGACAGTCCTCCTCTGGCCGACCGTTCGAAGTATCGAACGGTCGGTCAGGAGGAAAAATCGCTAGGTGTGTACCTAGCTTTACTGACACTGGCACAGTTGTGGTGTTTTAACAGATCAAGAACTACCCATGTCTGATCCTGGGGGGGTCAATATATTGTGTGATTACTTTGGTTTCTGTATAACTTGTGAAACCAAAGTGTTGGTTAAAGGGGAAGGTCCCTTAAGATTAGTCTCTTTGTAAAAATATGCCAGAGGCCCTAAATTTGTCTGTGTTGTCTTTCCTTAGTGCAGTACATGGACAGTGACAGACTGTAGGAAGAGGTTTAATGGCTGATTTGTTTGGGGTCCTGTATGGAAATTCTTTTCAGTCCGTCACTTATTAACTTCCAATGTGAATTCAAATCTCTTCAACCAGAAATGAAAGAAACTACAGTGAATTGGGGGGACTCCTTAGTAATTGGGGGGCCCCTTCCTAGTGAATAGGTGTCAGTATTTCTCATCCTTTTTATCCTTGGGAACCCCTTGAGACAATTGGCAGTCTCAGGGAACCCCTAACATTACGATCATTAATATTTTAATTGTTTTTTTAGTCATGATTCAATCAAAACACCTAGTTCATAATACACAATCTAACACAGATACATGGTTATTATATACACATAAATTATCTATATATGAATATATATATTAAGGTGTTTTCCATTTAGTTTCTCTCTCATTCTATCTGGAGGAACTAGACAATAACCTCTCAAGGAACCCTTGAGTCCCCAGACCTGGTTATTGAAAACTAGATCGGAGTCCCCATCTTAGTGAGCCTTCCATTTAGTTTTCTTTCATTCTATCTGGAGGA
The DNA here is from genome assembly GCA_019447015.1 of Hymenochirus boettgeri. Taxonomy (NCBI): domain Eukaryota; kingdom Metazoa; phylum Chordata; class Amphibia; order Anura; family Pipidae; genus Hymenochirus; species Hymenochirus boettgeri. The sequence continues at coordinate 350,432,455 of CM033469.1, forward strand.
ACTAGAAAATACTCTCAGGGAACCCTTACAGGGTTATTCAATAAAGTTCTTATTGTTTAAAATGGTGCTAATTTTGCACCAACCAATCAGATGTTAGATTACAAATGTTAAAAGATCTGATTGGTTGGAGCAAAATTAGCACCATTTTAAACGATAAGAACTTTATTGATCTCCCTGCTAGTCTTCAGACCCCCTGGTTATGAAACTAGAGCGGAGTCCCATCCTAGTGATCTGCAACAATCTATTTAAAAAAATTCTATGATGGTGTCTTTATTGTTGGACATAAAGGGCTCCAGCAATATACATTATAGAATTTGGACTTTTTCCATTGACATTATTTTGTTTTAAATGCAATTATATTTCGGCCTCTAACAGACTGTCTCTTCCCCTTAAAGCTGAAAGACATGCTGGGGTGTCCTGTGTGACCGCATCAGTGGATGATATTCAGATTGAACAGACAGCCAGGTACTAAACCTCTTGTGTTTCCAAGATTCTCACCCACTGACTAACCACAAACTGATTACAGCAACTAGATCATTGTTACTTGCACAATTAATCTTACTAATAACTAAAGGGAGATTTGCATGCAGTTCATATCAGGGATGTAACTAGAAAACACCTGGACCCCCTTTCCCTGCTTCATCTACATCTGTTGCCTGGAACGCTCTATCGTTGGGTTCTTTTCCCTGCTCACCTGTTAGTTACTGTTTGGTTCATTATTGGGGTTGACTCTCTGAGACTTGGATAAATTGGGGGAAATATGGCGATTTTGTATAAACTGGAATTGGATCAATCCTACTTGGTGTAAGAAATGACAGATCAGATTTGTGGAGCCCATACACACAACAATACGGACCTTACAATTCTGGTATCATATGGTTGATTCTGTGTATGTGGGCCCATTTGATGCAATGCTCAGATTGTCTGGACTTGGAACTAGTCTCGTACATTGTACTGCGTCTCAACTAGTTTTCTTTATAGGCTTTCTAGGATTTTCTCAAGGTCAGAACTATGTAGGCTGATCTGCTGCAATGGGCTGTGAACGCATAAAACCTGTGGGTTTCTGCTGCAGAGTCAGGATTGAAAGTAGAGGAGAGAATAATGTTAAACATTGTGTTATGGCAAAGGGTAAACTGCAGAAATAATCCTTACACTGTTTAAAGCATTTGGTGGCCATAATTACAGTTCAAGGTTCAATGAAAACGATTTCATGACCTTTAACTGAATAACTGGCATAGGAAGTTAGGCAGAGTGCACTCATTACGCAGTATTCAAGCTTTTAATTAAACGTATTTCTCTCGAGGTCCATAGAACTACTGTCCATTTTCCCCACGTTCCCCTTTATTAAAAATGTACATTGTAGTCTACCAATTTATATAATAAATATCAGGTTTATAAATAGTCTCTGTTCTCTAATCCTTTTGGGTGTAGAATTAGCACAATCTGTATATTGTATACAGACATTATATATCTGGATCCCATTGGTTTCATTTACTGGGAGATTTAATGTGGTGTTGGAGCAACCAGACCAGTTCCCAAGTTGGGTTGCTAGTTCCTCCTCCGTAGACCTTTAAAGGGTAAGTCCAGCCCTGAAATTAAAACTTGCATACAGGTAAATCACCCCTCAAAGCACTAAACGCTGATAGTTTGAAATCTGAAATATATAAGTCTAACCTGAAATCCCTTACAATGTCCTGTTTCCCCTGTTAATGCTTCCTGGACTGTCAGTTATGGATTTGACAGTTAACATCACAGCCAATGACTGAATGTTAATCCCCTAGGTTTTGACACCTTACTCTGGGCGTTCCTATAACACCTCTTAGCCACTATCCAATCACGCCCGTAACACTTGGCTGTGATATGCTAATTGGGATTTTCCAGGGTACATAATTGCAACAGATTCTTGTACAAGTCATTCTGAATTGAGAAAGCCAGTCGGATGACTAGCGAAACGTCTTCAAGAACTAAACTTCAAGTCCAGTTGATCTAATTGAGTACAACAGATATACTATGACCTGGATGAATGAGAACCTTCACAAGCATATTTGTACACTGACCCTTTATTTCCCTTTAGCAAACAGACAGATCATAGTCACTAAGTATTGACCAGAATTCATCCCCAATGTGCTATAGCTATAAAACTGAGCTACCATATGGACTATTTTCTCCCAAGTTCATCCAGGCTTCCTGGAGTATCTATTTGTGTGTTTATCGTGTTCCTGCTGTGTGGTAATAGGTGGCAGTCCAAGTAGCATCGAACTAAACCAATAAATAGAATACAATAAAATCCAAACTCTACTTACAGTCCCTCACTCCAGCATCGTTCTGATTCAGCTTCCTGCTTGCCAGAAGTACAAGCAGGGGGCCGGACAGGCAGCTGCAGCTGTGATTGGCTGAGAGGCAGCCAATCACAGCCGCGGCTGCCAGAAATAGAGAACGCAGCGGGAGCGAGTATCTGTAAGTAAAGTTCGGATTCTATTTTTTTACACTTCCTATATAGCAGTTGGGGGTGGGAGGGGATGCCCTGCAATATAAATTAAAAATGTAACGCTACATAAAGGCCAGCCAAGGAGGGATCAGGAGGTAGGGGGGAAAGGGCTCCCCTGCGCATGCCACAGTCTTCTTAGAGGGCAAGGAGGAGGCAGACATTTTTTGGACAGGAAGACGGTTACTACTCCTCAGTTTCCTGGACTTTGGACAAGCAATACAGGGGGAACCATAAGGAGCAGAGATGTAAGGTAAGGATTTTCTTTAAACTACTCAGAGAGGCCAGTAGTGGGTTAAAGTTTAATTTGGTGGTGGACATGGGAAGTTCAGTGCAAATACATATACTTTTCTGCCAATTCAGCATTTTGTCAGTATATAAATAAATGCAACCGAAATACTGACTTCCTGTTTGCAGGACCCCTAATAGAGACCGTTATGGTCTTGCCCCTGACCCGGCACCTGGGTTGATTCAGTTGCTCAGTAGAGATCTGAGCATATTTGATCCATCCAACAGCCAATCAGTAGAAATTACTGTTAGGAACATTCCAAGGATGTGGTGCATTCTGGGAAGAAGAAGGACCGTTAGAACCTGAAATGTCAGCTCACTAATGTCAACAGCAGGGAACAGCAAAGGGTATAAAATCGACTGATTTTTTAAAATGGGAGAGAATATGTAGATTCACTAAGAAGGCATTACACAAACTAACATTTTAACAAATATTGATAATTTCCACTGAACTGTCGCTTTAATCTATGGAGGCTGCTACTGATAGTATTGATTTAAATCCTACTGCCCTTGTACTTGCAGATGAAATGCAACAATTAGACTCAGTAGCTCTACCAGGCCCAATTGCCAAACCTATTTCTAAACCTGATCCATTTGATGGGGTAACTAGGGAGTGGACTGATTTGCTACAACATTTTGAATTGGCAGCCACTATTAATGGTTGGGATGAAAGTGCTCACTTGCAAGTCCATAGCCACTTGCTTAGTGGTAAAGCCAGGCAAGTATACCAAGGATTTAATACTGAAATAAAAAGTTATCAGTTATTAAAAATTGCTCTGAAGCAAGTTTTTCGATTACATCTGTATGAAAGCGTATATAAAGTATAATACTTTGCATGTTCCCGTCCATTTCTCTAGGTAAACTGGGAATGAGAATATTTGTTTATATGTTACATTATTAGGGCAATGCTATTATAATAACATGATTCTATGAGGTACTTTCTGTTATAAGAAGGCTCCATTTCATTTTATACTCTGGGGAGCGTTTAGCACCTTTAACCCCACCACTTAATCTATAAAGTTAACCAGTATCCTGTGCTCCCAAGTCATAACATAATCACCTATAAATGTGGCACTTGCCATGGTGAATACTAATAAGTATAAACATAGCTCGTTTAGTTTGAACCACAGTGTGGCAGGATTGCCTGGGTCTATTCCCAGACCTGCGGTGCAAATGGTTGGAACAAAGATACAGATTATAGAGAAAATCCAGTGCACTCCAGGGTCTTGTTAAAGTTCAACATGTTTATTAGAGGTGCAAGGCAACGTTTCGGTCCGAGTTCTAGGACCTTTCTCAAGCCAAAGTTTTCTCTCTCTCTCTATATATATATATATATATTTTTTTTTTTTTTTTTTTTTTGGGGGGGGGGTTGTTTTTTTTTTTATCCTTGGGGCTAGGCACATTTTGTGCCATCAAATCCAATGCTAGTCGCTAGTGTTGGCCATAGTATTTGTACAGTATTTTAGGTTGACTAAAGACATATGTCCATCCAGTCCAACCTAGTCAGCAATACCCACATTTCCTGCCTACAGAAATTTTATCTAGAGGAAGGCAAAAAAAACCCCACCAGAATTATGAAGGGAAAAAAAAATTCCTTCCTGACTCCAAGTGGCAATCAGAAATATCCCTGGATCAACTCCACTTTATGTGTCAATACCAGTAACTTGCAACATTCTTTATTACTAGAAAGAGTTGATCCAGGGATATTTCCGATTGACACTTGGAATCGGGAACAAATTTTTTCCATTCACAATTCTGGTGTTTTTTTTGCCTTCCTTTTGGATCAAATTTCTGTATGCAGGAAGTGTGGATATTGCTGATTAGGTTGGACTGGATGGATGTCTTTATATAACCTCAAATACTATATTATACTATACTGTACTATATTATTGTACTGTACTATACTATACAAGTGGCCAACACTAGCATGCGCTTGGTCTGGCCACACTAGGTGCACTGCTTTGCGTTGCCATCTGCTTTTCCGATAGAATGCGATCACCTTTTTTTTTTTTTTTTTTTTGCAAATCGCATGCCCTCCGATAACACAATATTGTACGGATCACAGTGCAATAGGACGGTAACACACAGTAAAACACGTGTGCACACTTTTTCCGTGCATTATCGTTCGGCGTGGTGTGGCCTCAGCCTTACTGGTCCAGGAAAAATTATTTGTGTTTATTTATAGTTTGTTGAGTTCTCTGCACAGTTGTCAAGAATTTAAATGGTAGATCATATGAGAAACCCTCCCCTCTTGCAATTGGTTCTTTACAGCAGGATTAACAGGCCTTGGCACAGGACTGTGGAAACTATCACTGTGGGTCGTCCTGTTTTCACTTCAATTGCCTCTTCTATTTCCTGTAAAAATTGTTCTAGTCTTAAGTCAGAACCAAATGTCCTAGCTAAAGATGATAAGCCTGAATGTTAATATGTAATAGGGTATAGGGAATAAAAACCTAATGCCATTATTTCAGGAAAATGAACCTGCATTGCAATCTACAGACTTCAACTACCATTTTTAAACATTCAGATACTGACAGGGCGATGCTAAAAGGCAAGGTGCATGTCTTACCCCCTGAGATTTCGCAATGTAGTTAATCTATCTGTTGTATTCAATTAGATCAACTGGACTTGAAGTTTAGTTCTTGAAGACGTTTCGCTAGTCATCCGACTGGCTTTCTCAATTCAGAATGACTTGTACAAGAATCTGTGGCAATTATGTACCCTGGAAAATCCCAATTAGCATATCACAGCCAGGTGTTAAGGGCATGATTAGATAGTGGCTAAGAGGTGTTATAGGAACGCCCAGGGTAAGGTGTCAAAACAGCATTGTACATGGTACAGTTGGTGTCGGACCCCCCCACCTCTATTTAGGCTTGGTTTCTTTATTTTCACATAAATGGGCTCCTTGACACCTCTTTTGAACCAGTCACATTCATTTGTCAATAGGTTAACATTACAATCTTCAAAGGTGTGTCCTTTATCCTTAAGATGCAGGTACACGTCTGAGTCCTGACCCGAGAGGGCTCTTCTGTGCTGGGCCATACTTTGATGCAGTTGCTGTTTGGTCTCCCCCCACATACAAATCAGAGCACTCTTCACTGCACTGCGTATACAATGTCACTTTTCTTGTGTTTCGGTATTGGGTCTTTTGGTTGTACCAATTGCTGCCTCAGTGTGTTGTTTGGTTTAAGACAGACAGGGATACAGTGTTTTTTGAAAATTCTTAATTTCTCTGAGACCCCTGCTACATATGGGGTGACCATGTTCTTTCTCCTGTCTTGCTTTCCCCCTTCACTGTTGGTATTCATGTTCTTTTCTTTCCTTCTACTTTTTTTTTTTTTGACAAAGGCTCAGTCTGGATATCTTGTGATCTAAATGGTGGTGGGAGTCAAACATCAAACACCAGTTTGTGTGGGTTGGTTTTCTGTAAACCCCTACTTCCAGTTTACCATTCACCCTGACGTCTACCAAGAAAGACAGTGTGTTGTTTTGTAGATTGGTTATGAGACCTAAGTCCCTTAAAATGTAACCATAGATACGCACCACCTATTTGCTTATTTATTCCAGGTCAGTTCAGATATCTTACCCTTCGATACATTTATTGTATCATTTTGGGTTGTGCCTATGTTCGTGCACAACACATATCAGCACAGTATCATCACTCCGTATTTATAATGCTAACCAGCAAAACATACACTGGAATTAACCCTTGTGCCCTTAGAACACCCACCTCCCTTCACCACCAAACAAACACAACACAGAACGTGGCTAGTACACCCCGTAACGGACACACTTAAATACGCATTTCAAGTTTAGAACATGCTCCATAGTGTGCTAGGTAGTAAAATATCATGTATGCTAAGTAATATCTTCAGGTTCAAATGCACTCATCCAATATACCATGTTACTATATTCAGGTGCCTCCAGGTCACACAGCTCCCATTCGCTATGTGTAATATTATGGATCAAATTTCAAATATAATTCCCGAGCACACTGTTGTCTTGTGAAAACCAATCACTCTTTATTCAACGTTTCGACGTCTCGCAGGACGTCTTCATCAGGACATCTACCTAATGCCAAGTACATACACATACCACAACCCTTACCGGTCTAGTCGAACCTGACTGCCCATATTACACAGCTCCTACTCTTCACTTTCCTAAAGTTTACACAGACACCGCAGAGGAACCATTTGAAGCAGAGATGTAAGGTAAGTATTTTTTTGCACTATACAGTGAGGCCAGTATGGGGTTAAATTCTGGACATGCCGTTTAAGATAGATAAACATTTAAAGGACATGTCCACCCGTCTTTTGAACTTTTGCTGTAGTGTAGGGCTCCCTCCCCCAACCGCTTTAGTTATTTGAAGCAAAACTCATCCGATCGTTATTGGACACAGGCAGGCTCCTGGGAGGATTTTACTACACTACGCAGTGGGGCCAGTAGTGGGCTAAATACTAGTTTTGGGGGTGGACATGCCCTTTAAACTATGAGAACTTTGAAACTAACCAGATATATACAGTATGTCTAGCTATATCTTTTTTACTAGAATATAAGTTAAAAGTTGTTTGTGCCTGAACAGATGTGGTGATCATAAGTGATAAGTTCCCCTGAGTTTACAAATATGTGCGAATTGTTGTCATTTTACTTCTGTAAATAATATAAATCCAGAGCTGCTGTGCACTTATTATTGTAGGTGTAATTGTATATTTCTAAATGGGAATATTTGTAAAATCTAAGGTTTTTGTTCTGAGTGGCGCTCCCTAGTGGCTATTGCCAGACAAAACAAAAATATGCATTTGTAATCTGACCGCCTTCTCTGTCCTGTGGTAGACCTTTGCTCCCAAAAATTTACACTGTAGATAATAGGGCATTAAGATAATATAATATGATTTTTAGATTACAAGGGAAAACAACATTGGCTTAGCTCCATATATAATCTGTTTTATCTTTAGTTTCCTGATTTCTTCACATTGACCTTTCAACCAAATAAACTAGAGGCCATGACCTTGCCAATAAGCTTCATGCCAACACTGTCAGTGTAGACCATGGGCAATGCCAGGGCAGTTTGCCAAAGCTGTGGCTTCTAATTGGTTACCATAGAGAGGGAAGGGTAGGAAGCCAACTTCATTTTTAATCACATTTGTTTTCTGGACACGTTTACCATTGGCTGTTTAATACTAAAATGCAAATTAGAAGTTTGCAATTAGGTAAAATAACTCAAGTGAAGATTGGGACCTGTCCAGAATGTTTATTGGGACTGACTAGGAGACAATGAAGTAAGATTAAGATTAGTACAGGGCAAATTTTGTATTTGTTTTCAAGATATTGGGATAGGCTGATAAAGGATGCTTTCTGGATTATAGAGATCTACATTTAGGTCCATACTTTTATGTAAATTTGGTTCTGTACATTACCACAATTATTATTTAAATGAATCAAGCTTTAATTCAGTGGGGTGAACAAAACAATTGCATGAAAATGTAATGGCAACTAAAGCATGTTTTAACACAGTCCCTTCATTTCAGGGGATCAAAAGTAATTGAACAAATTAAATAACTGGAAATAAAATATTAATTTATAATACTTGGTAGAAAACCCTTTGCTGGTTCAGCCTGAAGTCTTGAACTCATGGACATCACCAGATGCTTGGTTTCCTCCCTTTTAATGCTCTGCCAGGCCTTTACTGCAGCAGCAGTAAAGTTGCTGTTGTTTGTGGGCCTTTCTGTCCGAAGTTTAGTCTTCAACAAGTGAAATGCATGCTCAATTGGGTTAGTATCTGGTGACTGACTTTGCCATTCAAGAATGGACCTAACTGTATATCTATATAGGTCTTCTTTTAGCAACCCAATAGTGGGAAATTACCAATATCTTAATAAACGGTGATTCCTCTTCTGCTGTGGTAGGTATGTACTTTTGGTTTCTTCTTTTCACTACTCTTGTGTCCTTTAGCTGGTGTCTCAGCCTGGTATTCTAGGTGCCATTTAAAAGTGAGAAGATATGACCGTCCAGCCATCCGAATTTATTCTGGCCAAGGTGTATCTGGGTTTCTTTCCTGCTTTATTGCCAGTTAAGGTGAAGGTTTGATTTTACAATCTTGGAGGCTGAAAGTGGAAAGAACATTCAAGAGTACTTAACTTTGTTTTTTAAAGGGCATGTCCACCCTTAAATAAAAAAAAAAAACTTGTTACACCCCTCCCCCAAACCCAACTGATAGAATTTGCACTTGATTAACCAGATATTTAAGGATAATTATTGTTCTCATTCTGGCAGGGTAAGCTGGCCTTTCCCTCCATGCTGTCAATCATGGCTGTGAAACTGATATCACATCCAATGACTCATTGCTGTTTTAGCTGCTGCCCCTTCTGCACATGCTCAAGCTTATAAAAAGCTCTTTTAGCAGAGCAGTGTTATAACTAGGAATCGCTGCCCCCCAGCAAAACTATGACGGGGCCCTTCCCCTTGTTTCATCTACAGTGGTTTTCTGCAAGGAGGCTGTATCTGTCATAGGGAAAATAAGATGGGGACCCCCCTGTGGTTGCAGGGTCTGCTCCCCTGGTAGTTACGCTCCTGCAGCAGAGGCAGGAGGCATATACCTTTACCAGAAGGGAATATAACTTATCATTAAATGACAACTATACTTACCTTAGCTCTGATGCTTTTGATTGGCCCTTTAAAAGTACCCAGGGTGAGGACCTAAATCGCTGGATCCTCACCCCTGAATTTAACTTTAAGTCCTGTTGTTACCTGTAGATGGTAAATAGTAAAATGGCTTCATTGTCATCACACCAACAAACCAATATGGTAACATAGTAACTGAGGTTGAATGAAGACATACGTCTATTTAGTCCAATCTTTACACCCTCCTCTTTGACCCTACCTCACAGTTGATCCAGAAGAAGGCAAAAAAAAAGGGGTGGGTGGGTGGGGAAGAATTCCTTCCTGACTTCAAGGCAATTGGAAAGTATCCCTGGTAACTCCTGATAAAGTAACTGAATATTATTCTTCCATAACTTTTTTGGGGATTAGCAAGTCTTTCCCTAGCATTACATTTACATACGCACAGGACGACATTTGTCCCAGTAGACCATCTGCTACTAGTGAGTGGCCCGCTGGGACAAGTACCATATATACTCAGGGCCGCCATCAGGGGGGTACAGCCGATACTTTTGTACCGGGCCCGAGAGGCTTCTGGGGACCGGAGAGGGAAACTACATGTGGGGCGGCTGGGCCCGGCGGGCCCGCTATGTTAAACTTTTTTTGCATTGCAGCAGCTGCTACGAACGCGACACAGGCAGCTCACAGTGACAGTCAGTCACACGCGTAAATTTACTGATTACTGTCTGTCTACTTACAAAGTTAAAGAGTCGGGCCCCAGCGCAGCAACACAACTACCGGTATGTCCATGTATGGTGAATGACGTCACAACGTTACGCACGCCACGGCGACGCACGCCCATGCCGTGACGTCAGTCTATAAGGCCGTCCGGCGCGGTGCGCAACTTAGTGGAAGAGGCTTCAAGACCTGGCTGAGCTGGCTCCTCCTCTTTTCTCCTCATCCATTCAGGACGCGGGGGAGGTGGAGGTAGGATTTGGAAGGAGGAGGAGCTGCCTGCCTGAATGAACGGCTGCCTGAGGCTGAACCTGAGTCCTGAGAGCGCGGCAAAGTGTCAGGCTCAGCACTGAAGACAGTACAGACTCCAGTCCAGTCTTCACCAGAGAGAGGCCACCAGACCACAGACAGCACAGTGACAGCCCTGATAATTGTATGTAGATTATTATGATATATAAATAATTGATTAATGATTTTGCCATTTGCCAACTTTGCTTACTTGACGGCTTGTGCTTGGGCCTTGGGGCTGTAAAGAGGGTAGGGGGCGGTCTCTTGTTTGTGGGGACTGGTGTTCCAATCTCCTGGAGTCCTGGCTGGCTGTGTTTGTTGTTCACAACATGGTGAAACTTGGGGCAATCAATTGAGGGGTTTGGGGTGGTACCGTACCGTATTTTGTCATGTCCATGATCCATCCATGCATCATTAGCGTTAGATAGATAGATAGATAGATGATAGATAGATGATAGATAGATGATAGATAGATGATATATCGATAGAGATATAATTGATCGATGATTACGATAGATGATAGATAGATAATAGATAGCAGAGTTAGATAGATGATAGATAGATAATAGATAGCAGAGTTAGATAGATAGATAGATAGATAATAGATAGCAGAGTTAGATAGATAGATAATATATAGATAATAGATAGCAGAGTTAGATAGATAGATAGATAACAGATAGCAGAGTTAGATAGATAGATAGCAGAGTTAGATAGATAGATAGATAGATAGCAGTTACATAGATAGATAGATAGACACAGAGAGATAGACAAGAAGCAGATAGACATAGTTAAATAGATAAACGAGGCAGATATATAGATAGAGATAGATATACAGATAGAGAGAGAGGGACAGATAGAGATAGATAGGGGCAGAGGTCCATGTAGAAGGTACAAGAAGGTCTCCCTGGCCCAAGGTGTGGGCAAGCGTCTGACTACAACTGAACACAGCAGTAAGTTTAAAATGACCAAATTGCTACCAGTATATAATGAAATTGCCAGTTTACTGTGCCTTTGTGTCACTCTGTCCAACTCTCTGATCTCTATCTCTGTCTGTCTATTTTACTGTCTTTCTGTCTGTTTATCACTATCAGGCTGTGTGTCTATGTTTGTGGTTGTCTGTCTGTGTCTTTTTGGCCATCTCTATTAAGTACATAGTGGGTGTGGCCTAATTGGGGCTGAGAGGGCATGGCCTAAAAAATTTCATGAGGTGCCCAGAAGTGCCCCTGATCTTCATAGACCCTAGATACGCCCCTGGGAGTTGCCTGCCTAAATGGCTGATGAACCTGAGAGTAAGCGCAACAAATTAAGTGACAGCACATGAGCACAGCACAGTCCAGACTCCAGAAACCACCAGACCACATACTCCACAATACCACTGACCACAACATGTCATCAGAGTCAGACCGGTGAGACCGCACCTGCACAGAACAACCCTGCCTGGCATCCACATTGTATGTAGATATAAAGATATTTATTTTTGCTTTTGCCAACTACTTTGTTTGGCACAGGGGCTGTAAAGGGGAGGGGGGGTCTCTTGTTGTGGGGACTGGTGTTCCAATGATCTCCTGTGGTTGCGGCCTGGCAGGTATTATGTGTGGGGAGGTAATTACTATGGGGGGGTGCAGCTGGGGCCCAGTAATTTACCTAGTATGGGGCCCTGAAAATTCTGATGGCGGCCCTGTATATACTTGAGTATAAGTCAAACCGGACAGCAGAATTCCCATACAGTAATAGCCAAATCCAATACCAGTAACCCCCGATTCCTTGGCACTCCAGATGTTTGGAAACTACAACTCCCAGCATGCTTTGGTTGCTGAGAATTGTAGTTTTTAAACATGTGGAGTGGCAAGGTTCAATAAACTTTTAATTAATCTTGCAATGGTTTATAATTCTCCTGACCCCCTTATAGTAAAGGGCACTCTGACCCCCATATAGTAAAGGGCACTCTGACCCCAATTGTTAAGTGTCACCTGAGAGTTGGAGTTTCAAGCTGTCATTTGCATTGAACTAGCAGACATTTTGCCCCAAACTGAGAAGACCCTTCAAATTTACAGCATCCAGATTAGCAGTGACCGTGCCGAGTGAGTCATGCAGCCAGACTACCGGAAGCAGGAAGGAGTGTAAAGGCAGATCAGTTTCTGTAACTTTCTATGCAGATGAAGGATTTTTTTAACACCGCGCCACCTACTGGTTACTATCCACAATTGCAGCATTTGGAGCTAAATTAGGACTAGACCCGAGTATAAACCGAGGTTAGGTTTTCAGGCTAATTTTAAAGCCTCAAAATCTCGACTTATATTCATGTATATACGGTAACTGTCGGTCACGGCAAAATTAGCCATGGCTGACAGTTCGCCACAACCAATCATGCAACTGAGATCGGTCGTGGCTGTTTGCACCCACACCATACAATATTTTTGACCAACCAATACACGGTACCCAGCCTAAGCTGTATTACACAATAGCAGCAATGAATAGCCCTATATCATTGGATCGGGAGGAAAAGACTCCTTGTGTCTGAAAGCTGCTCTAAATTAGAGATTTAAGATTTTGTTCCCTGGTTGTATACATGGTTTGCTGGGAAACATTGGATGCACTGGCTGTAACCAATTTAATTATATTATTTATTTGTTTTTTATATTGGTATATAAAATATTCTAAGCTTCCTGAATATTACCAGAATGTCTTTTGTGTGTGCATTTTTTGTTTTTTTTAATATACTCTCTATTTACGCTTTATTTATGTCCTGCTAATACATTCTTTTATTGTCAGGGTTGGACAACATGTCTGTATAAAGGCAAAAGTAAATAGACCGTTCAACACTAGCATGGAGGTAAGCAAGGTTTGTCTGACCCTTTGTCATATATTCTTAATATCTGTAGAACCACCACTGACTATTGAAATGCTTCAGCGATTATTGGTGTGGTCCTATTAATTAGCCATCCATATAATGAACGGGCTGTATGGCTACTGCCAAGCTCGCTATATGTATGGGGGGATCATTCATTTAACAATGATTCTAAATGAGATTTATCTAACGTGTACCTTGCCTTTAATCATTATGGGGCCTCTGAAGTAAATTCTTACATGCATCGGATACAGTATAAGAGAGCATGATCTGTCGGATGAAGCAGTGGATGAGCGAGATTGAATGTGAGTTTTAAAGGGTTCCCTGCCTGTCCTATCAGATTAATTGAAGAACAGGAGGTAAGACATAGCTTCTTTACCTCCCATTCTTCAATTTAAGAGAAAAACAGTATGTACCCTTTCTGAGTGGAGATACCCCTTAAAGGATAAGTACACTGTATAATCAAATTAAGTGTAATTGAAGCTGCAGCTTTAACGCCGCAAACTGACCATGTTTTCTGGGACTACACAAGGAGGAAGTCTTGGGGGCGGAGCTAAACACACTACAATGAGGATCCAAGATGGCAGGAACTTCAGATCATCACAGGTAGGCTCAGGAGGGACCTAGAAGAAAAGAAAGGGGGAGATGATTAGTTAAAGCTGCAGCTTCAATTACACTTAATTTGATTTTACAGTGTACTTATCCTTTAAACTCCAAAATTATCACCTTATATTCAACATTGTGCCACTTTGCTGTCCATTTTGATAATCTGTCTAGTTCCGTCTGCAGAATTCGCTCATCAAGTTTCCAATCCATGAGACCTTGCCCTCAGGATCCACTTCATTTATAAACAGATTAAATAGAAATGCCTTAATACAGAACCGTGAGGTACAGAACCACTTAGACCTTAAGCCCACATAGATAAAACTCTGTTGACAGCTACACTCTTACCCGGTATCAGTTGATTATCGATCCATGTATGGTGCCTGCTGACAAAATCGGGATGGGCGAAGATCGAACTCGTTCGATATAATCACCCACAATGGGCCGATAATATCGATCTGTATATGGCCACCTTTAGTTTGATGAGATTTATTTCTCATGAATCCATGCATACATAGTCGAGAATACGATACTGTAGCAAAGTTTCCAGAATTTTCCCCACTGATGTTAAGCTTTGCAAGACAAAAGTGAATCTGAAAGGAGAAGGAACAGTGGTGTAGATAAAACTGGAATGAAGCTACCCATACATGGGCAGACATTCTTCCGATCGGATTTCCGATCATTAAACTCAATCTAAAATTCGATTGGAACTGCTCAAAGCCTCCCACCTTGAGGCTTTGGTATTTCCACTTGAATTCTGGGGAAAGATGCGAACTGAAGATAAGGTCGGTGGAAAATTTTCCACCTGGCCCAATCTTTGCTTTTCAGATAAACTGGAAACATTTTTCGAATTCGTCATCAAAAGTAGATCGGAGGAGCGCTAGACCGGGTAAGTTTGTTCCTGGCCCAAACTCATTTTCCCTAGTGGAAATACCCTTTAATTGCTTTCTTGCACTCCTTATTACAGCTTTTATCATTCATGAAAGGTTATTCTGTTCCTTCTGATTTAAATATTCTAAAAGCCATTTTTTCTTTCCATTTTTCTTTTTACCTTACGCCGTAATGGGGAGGACCTTGTTGTTCTACACTTTTCCCCTAAAGGTATAAATGTAATAGTTTAATACCCCTTTAAAAGCAGACCACTTCTACTCAGTATCTTTACCCAAGAACATATAACCCGAGTCTATTATTTTATTAGGGATTATTTTAATAGCTTCGTTCTTAAAGTTACATGTCTTAGTGAACCCCGTGCACTTTTGTTTTTGGCAACCTATATTAAATGACAATATGTTATAATCACTATTCCCTAAGCATTTCTTTTATCTCCATAATAAGCTCAGAGTTATTAAAGGGCATGTCAACCCCATTTTTAAATTTTTTCTATAGTGTAGGGCTCCCCCCCCCCCCCCCCGTCCCAACCGCTATAGTAATATTTGCAGAAACTCCCCCAATCATTACTTACCTTGCCTCTCTCCCCCGGCGTACTGTCACAGCCCTCTGCTTGCATGACACTGCAAGCAGGGGGCCGGACCGGCAGCTGCGTCTGTGATTGGCTGAGAGGCCAAAAAAAGAGGTTTTGTGCTAAGGGGTGGGAGAGCAAAACGGGAGGGAGAGGCAGGGGGGAGGACTGCAGTGCACATGGCAAAATTCTTCTGGAGGAGAGACAGGAGGCAGAGTCCTATATGGACTCTGCCAGGCTCCTGGTGGTCAGTTTTCTGGACTTTATAGGGCCATTACAGGAGAACCATTTGGAGCTGGGATGTAAGGTAAGGATTTTATTACACTACAGAGTGGGGACAGTAGTGGGTTAAATTATAGTTTTGGGGGTGGACATGCCCTTTAAATGTTACCAGATCAAACAAAGAAAGACTCCTTTCTAGAAGTACAGAAAATGTGACCGAAAATACTCGTATAGCAAATTTAGGAACTTGATAACTTTTGAGGTGTTGGCAGTTACTCTACCCCATTCAATGTCAGGGTAATCAAAATCCTTCATGTCCCAAAACAACATCCTTTGCCAACTGCATATGGAAGTGAATTTCCTCATCTTTTCTAGCATTTGGTGTCATGTAGTTGACTTTATCTTTTATACACCCCGCTATTTCACCAAGTTCAAGTTTGGCTTCAACTGTTTTGTTTTACATAAATAAATATCCTCCCCTCCTTTCTTATTTAGTCTATCATGTCTAAACAAGGAGTAATCCTCTGAATGTACTGCCTAGCCATCTGAATCGTGTAGCCATGTTTCTACTATATCAATTACATACTTATCTTTTAAATCTTTTCGTTCTAATTCTCTAGTTTTTTCAACCAGGCTTCTTGCATTTGTAAACATAAATTTTAGATTATTTAATTTCTGTACATATTTTGATGTACATATTACCTATTATTATTCTATGCCCAATTCTTTAAAACTTAAACCCCTCCTCCTTACACCAACCTCTTAGCCACACATTAAGAGGTTGGTGCATTTCATTTGGTCCAGGAGCTTTATTGATATTAACTTTGTCTAATTGTTTCTTGATATGAAATGTAGTAAGTTTGACTTGGGATTTCCTGGTGAACTGTTTAGATATTTTTTTCCCCTTCTTGTTTGGTGTTTCCAATGATTCCAGTAATTCTTCTCCCCTCTTTAGGTTGGAATTAAAGTTGAAATAGAAGATCCCTCTAAAGAGGGACAGAAACACGTTTGCACAGCCTTTTCAACATATGTGACAAAACCAGTCGGATCCACAAAGGTATTTACTCAAATTACTAAAATAAGATGTTTGTTTGGTTTTGATATTTGTGTGCAGAGATTTATGCTGATATAGATTAAGTGGGAACAGTGTTTAATATGGCACACCAGATAACCCCTAATAACTTCCAATTGTATTTACTACTTTGCCTTATCTGGGTCAAGGTAAGGTAAAGATGGAGTTTGCAGTGGGCTCTCAGGCTCATAGGAAAGGCCTTGGCCAGATCACAGAGCGCCAACGTGGCCTTAACTATTGGAATATTGAAGTTATAAAGACGGTGCAGATTTATCTGTATTCCTACCTTTACTATCCATCTGCTAATCTATGAACACCAAAAGACAGAGGATGCTAGGAGAAGTAGTCTATCAGTATGTAGACTGCTTTGATTGGCATTCAAGTTAAAGGCTTGTATCTTTTAGTGCCACCTCTTCTCTGGGTATGCAGTGTTTTTGTTAAATTGAGTTGTAGTAGGGACAGATCTAGTTTTGAAGCTATTCTTATAAAATAATTCACACCTATCTGTGGAGGGAATGTTGCTGATTGTCTCTTACTAAAGCTACCCTGTTGCACTCGCACAAACTGCACAGGGAAACCCCAGATATAGACATGTGGACATCTGACAAGGGGAGTTTGTCCCAATAGTTTCACAACACTTTGGGATAACCTCTGGAAAATCTTCTGAATGGACAAAACTTCACTTCGTCTTCTTTTTAAGTTGAATATAATAATTATTATTAATAATAATAATAATAATAATAATAAAATTGTTTGGTTTCAGTACATAAATTAGTGTTGGACAAAGGCATAACCCATTCATGAGATCCTTATTTGGTCTACTTTGTATAACTCATGTCTCTGTCCCAGCAGTAGCCTTTTAACAACATATGGAAAGATGATCTAATGCCTGGATTGTTTGTTTTGCAATTGTGTAGTTTGTATTAAAAAGGAAACTCGAATAAACATACAATTAAAACGTCTAGTAAACACGTACAATAAAAAAAACTACTGCTACGTCTACTACAGTACAACAGTATGTACAGTAATTGCGTGATGTTGCAATTCAATAAATGCTCCTGGATCTTTCTAATCTCGGCAGAAATGAAAGGGCAAAATGTTAAATCATTGCATATTGTGGGTAATGTTTGTTTGACATTGTGTGAAATCAGGATTCTAATCTAAGTATGTGAAAGATCACTGGGAAAGTTTGTATCTGCTGATCATCTGTGTTTTATAGTGTTGAAAGTTACCTGAGGTTACTCAGGGACACACCTTTAATGATTAACTGATAGCCTTACTGCTAGATATCTAATCATTCTATGTAAAGCCTTCACCCTCTATCAACCCAATTGTTAAGCATTTGGTGTCAAATCAGCATCTAGGAATTCTGCAAAATATGCAAATTAAATGTTCATGATGATTCCTTCAGGCTTTAGCTGTACCCTATCAGGGAAATGCACGGTGAGCTGTTATCGGCTTTTTCCATCTTAAAGTCACGTTAACCCATGTACCAATGTTATCATGACTTTAAGACACAACTAACTGTGGTTGCAGCATTACGCAAAAACTGTGTTTTTGATAGCTGTCGTTAAAGATTCAGAATGGGTAAACCCCATTCGCTATACACTGAGAGCCGTTATCGGCTCAGTGCATTGCCTATAGGAGGCAATAGAGAGCGATACAGGCTCTCCGTGCAAAGCCCTGTATGTGTCTTCTTGTGTATCCTTGAGATTTGGAATGGCTAATGTGTTCATGTTGTTACATTAAAGCAATGAAATCTGTATATTGTATGTCTGTCATTGCATTACATCATCATGGGGTTTTATGCTGGTGTATACCTGTCTGTTTTAAACCATTGATATGTGTTTAAAAGAAAATAAAATGAATTTACCCAAATACAGCTCATCCCATGACTAGCAAAACGTCCTTCAAGAACTTTAAGTCCAGTTGATCTAACAACAGATACAGCACATCCTACTAAGTTTAATAGGAATGTTCCCTCGCATTTCTACACCTATGTGTAATTTAATATTTTGTTGAGTAGTGAAAATCTTCTAGATTATGTAATTCAAGAGACCGCACTCCTAGTGTGTAGTATAAACTGCTTCTTGTGGTGCCATGTCTAACTGATTCCCAGCCACATCCTGAGACTCCAAAATATTTTCACTTATGCTGTGCTCTGTTTTGATTTTTGCTTTTTTTTTATTCAACTTTTTTTTAAAATTTCCAGAGTCTAGCTGAATTTGTTACTGTAAACATGAACATTTGTAACGGGATTTCTACCTCCTGCAGGTCTACCTAAAACCAGTCCGACTTCAGTCTTCTCAGGATCATCTGGAATACAGCCTTGCAGCAGAGAGGAGGCGGATTAGGCTTTATCACCAAGATGCTTATAACAATCTTATGGAGGATGGATCTGTACTTTATGGTTAGTGTTCTCTAATGTAGAATAAACCTTCATTCGATTTAAATTGGGAACTGTGTTACATGGTAATTAAAGTAAATATCATTTGTGCAACCTACCTAAATCCAAACAAACATTGGCGTGTATGACCTAAATCTCCGTGCTGCTGATCTACAGCAACCAACAAGATGTTCTCTGACTAAACATGTCAGAGGACACGCGGACATCCCGTAAGACTGGAAAAAAGAAGTTTAGTCTTCATGTTTGGAAAGAGTTTTTCACAGTGAGAATGGTAAAACTATGGAACTGTCTTCCATTGGACATGATGGCAGGTTCATTGGATGGTTTTAAAAAAAAGTTTCTAAAAACAATATATATCCTATACACTATACTATACTACTATTATATACTAACTGCAGTAGGCCAGTAAAAAGCTGGCACGCTGACATAATGCTATGTACTGTATATTTGTGTGCCAAGACCAATAATTTAAGGAATACTTTAGAGGTTAGTGCATGCAAATTGAGAACTACAGGGCAAAAATAAGGATCCAGTGTGGAAACACCAACAGTGGAAGAGACCCCAGATGTTCTTTTACCACAGCCAAGACAAAGCACAGAACCTTTTATCTGCTCTCCAACAAGAATAAAAAAACCTTTATACCAAGGCCAATGTGTCTGTTCTTGGGTGGAGTTATTGGTTCTAACCACAGTGTGTTAATAATTACAACGTATTAGTAATTCAATTTTGTGTCCTGGTTTAATCTCTTTTTAGATATAGAATGGGAGAAGGACAACAATAAAGTCTTGTCAGACTCCACCCGCGTGGAGAGCATCGAACTTGTGCTTCCCCCTCACGCAAACCATCAAGGAAACACATTCGGTGGACAGATCATGGCGTGGATGGAAAATGTGGCTAATATTTCTGCAAGGTTACTTTTTTAACTTCAGTTGCAATTTATATTATAAATGGAGGATAATGGTCATGGAATTATTTCAACTTAAAAGCATGTTTGTCAGTAAATGTGTAGAATTAGTCTATCAAATGACCAGAATGTGTGGTCTGGAGTCATCTGTGCTTTGAAAACTCAAGGAGACCTTTCTTTGTTTCCTTAGGGCTCTTTGACACTAGAAACTGACAGAAATGCACAGCATGCGTTTGTCAGTTTCTGTCCATTTTTTGCATGCGCCTGTGTCCATTTTTTCACAATGTGTTTTCCATAGATTTATATAGAAAACGCATGGAAAAAACCAACAAACAAATTCTGCACGCAGTTCGTTTTTAAAATGCAACGGACCGCAACACAAACAGACACAATCGGAACGCAATAGTGTGAACAGTACTATTGAATTCTATGTGTCCTTGCGTTTTTAAAAACGGTCTGTTCAGAACAGAAACGGACCTAGTGTGACCGAGTCCTTAATTTTGTCCTTTGCTGTTTAGCTGTTCCCTAAAATGACACAAACTGGGAGATTCAATAAAAGTTTTTATCGTTAAAAATTGTGCTAATTTTGCCCCAACCAATTAGATGTTAGCTTTCAAATGTTAAATAACTTCTGATTGGTTGGGGCAAACTTGGCAACATTTTTAACAATAAAAACTTTTATTAAATCTCTCTGAATATGCTCAAAAAATGTGCAAAGCCAGGGTCAGATCTAGATCTCTGCCTATAGGCTCAAAAAGCACCAGGCCCTTTACTATAATGCTGAAATGTGTGAACTGCAGAAAGCACAAAATTTACAGAGTTTTATGGAGTTATTCACGCTAACAGATTCAATATCAGTTAGCCCGACTAACTCCTTCATTGTGCCGGATGTGTGGCTATCACAAAAGACACCCGGGCAGCCAGCACAAGGAATTCAATACGCGATTTGCGCTACTTACGGGATTCACCCACACGCGCAAACCTCGTGTTGAACAGCAGCTCTGGGTAAATCTCCCTGAAACTCTTTTTAAAATTAGCCATAAAGCAGGGGGATGTCAGATGATTTTAAAACTTAATGTAAATAAGTGTCGACAGTGAGGGATTAAAAAGTTGGAGCGATTTACAGTTGCCCTTGCAACCATAGGCGCCCCTAGGTATGTACCTAATGGTAAACCTAGCCCTGTACAACGCTAGAACTACATGTGCAAGTGTGTTCATAGAAATGCAATGTGTGTATGTAAATGTATGGACTGCAGTGGATACAATATTTTTTTTACCCACACACCCCCATGATGCACTTTGCTCTCAAGTTAAGTTTTAATTAACCAAAGCTGAATTCTCTCTGTCCTTAACCCCTGTGCAGCTGAGAGAACTATTAATATTCCCTGTACAGCACTTTAATACAAATATACCAGTGCAACTAAGTTGATTGAGGCCAATTACTATAATGGACCTTGATCAATATTTTTTTGTCTTATTTGTCCCACTTTTGTGTTTGTTTTTTTTTCATGTGTAATTAAAAGATCCATAATTGAACTCCTCCAAAATGGCACCTTCTTAGCTTTTAAAATGGCAGAGATATTGTCCATTCCCCCGCAATAATGATGGGTGTTTCGCATCACTAGTGCAGTCAGGGGTGTGTGAGTCAATGAGACACAGTCTACACACTAAGATTTCTTGGACCCATGAAACTGACCCCCAAAATTTGACAGCCCTGTGAAAATTGAGATTCTTGGGAGGTAGCGGCTTGCATGGGTCTCTCTAATGCTGATTATTGTTAACATATCATTGCAGCAGACTGAAAATTTGCAAGTTATTGGTCCTAATGACTATTTGGTGGGTCGAATCCTAATGACTATTTGGTGGGTCGTGTCCTAATGACTGTTTGGTCGGTCATATCGTATTGTAGTGTTTTTCAACCTGTTTATCTGTGGGGAACCCTTGAAAAAAATTGTGACTCGGGGAACCCCAAACATAAAATAATGATTATAGATTATTATTTATCTTTCTCAGTCATCAAATCATCAAAATACATTCAGGAAGATTCAATAAAAGTTCTTATCATCAAAAATGGTGCTAATTTTGCAACAACCAATCAGATCTTATTTAACATTTGAAAGCTAACATCTGATTGGTTGGGGCAGAATTAGCACCATTTTTAACGATAAGAACCTTTAGTCAATAATCCTGATAATTTATACAAATATAAATGATAGATCTATAAATATCTCTCTAAAAATGCACTCCAATTCCATACAGGGTGGTAACCCTTACATGAAAACATTACTTATTTTTATTTATCAAATAATTTGTACAGATCATTAATAAATATTTAGAAACTATCGGGGAGATCCAATACGGCAGCTCGCGTAACTTACCTTAGCCCGATCCCGCGATACAATAACTGACGTAAACGAGATTACGTCAGTTATTGCATCGCGGGATCGGGCTAAGGTAAGAGCGTGGGTTTAACGCCTCCTACCCAGTGCCGTTAAGTGTCGCGCTACTATGTGGCGCAAATCTTAACGGCAGGGATTTTGAATCGTTAGCCCAGCGCTGTTTCCAAAAACATTTGGAAACGGCGCTGTGCTCTAAATTCCGTCTAAAACCCACATTTTTTCGGGTTAACGTGGGTTTTATACGAAAAAGGGCCATATTGGATCTCCCCCTTTATCTGTATTCATTACAATGGTGGATCTATACAATTTCTGTCAATCTCTTGAGGACCCCCATGCGACCTGTCAGGAATCCCTGGTTGAGAAACGCTGTCCTAATGACTATTTGGTTGCTTTGGTTTGTTTTGCAGCCGGCTTTGTCGTACACATGCAACGCTGAAATCTGTCGACATGTTTAAATTCCGAGGACCATCCACTGTGGGAGATCGACTTTTATTTCGAGCCATTGTCAACAACACATTTCAGAAAAGGTTTGATCTTCTCACACTATGGGCTAGATATGCTGAACTATATTATGTAGAGGTGCATGCGTACAGTTTTTTTCAAATACATTTAGAGGGCTTTCTTAAAATCCATGATTTTCAATATGTAGTCCAACAAGACTACAACTCCCAGCATGCTCTTTTCTCACATATCATTACAATTACAGATAAAGGAAAGCTGCACTGCTAGGACTTGTAGTAGTGAGTTCAGTTAAGATGAGTTTGCTGTAATTAGTAGAGGTTTTTTTACATGCTCTGTAATCCTGTAAGTTTTTGGATTTCCTTTAAATTATTCCCATAGTATATATACAGTCTATGCAGTCAGACAAGTTAATGTACAGGAAACGGTTAGCAATAACCACAATATGATGTCCCTATCAGCATATAACAGCCAGGTGTAACGGACCTCCTGAATGCAAGGTGTTAATTGTATTGTGGCTAAAGCCTCATACACACGTACAATTAATCGTATGTGTGTATGCACATTTGTATGTGTCGTTCGTCAATACACCACGGCGGATAAACAAACAACGCCTGACCGAACGCATACACATGTAGGATTATCGTCCAAAATGGTAGTTCAGGGGTCGTTCATCAGGAATCAAGTTGGACGTGTGTAAGAGGTGTTATCAAAACTGCCCAGGGTAAGGCATCAAAACAGCATTGTACACTGGAGAGGGTGTTGAAACTCCCACCACTATTCAAATTTGTATCAATAGCCATTACTACATTGGCTATGCGGGCGGGCAATATTAATTGAACACCCATGCTAACCCGAAATTGCATTGGGTAGTGTGGGTTTTGCTGTAATTTTGGCTAAAAATGGGCGATATTGCGATCCCTAGTGTGGCCAGACCAATTGGCCACCACTAGTGTGCGCTTTTTAACACGCAAATGGATCTCAGTTGTGAACATATGGCACATTAAATTGCTGCAATGTAGCCTAGCTCTGACACCTGGCTGTTATATACTGATTGAGAAACATTCCAGGGTTTTTATTGCCAACAGATTCTTGTACAAGTCATTCTGAATTGAGAGATCCAGTCGGATGATTGGATAGTTCAAGAACTAAACTTCAAAATCCAGTTATACTAACTGAATAAAACCGATATAGATGTAGAAATGCATAGAATAATTATTTATCACTTCTTAAAAGTGCCCTGATTTGTGAAGATTAAATATCCCTGATAAATTCAGGTGCATAATTGCAGGGGCCCGGGCTCCTGACACACACCCCTCCCCAGCTGTCTTTAAACAGCGTTTGAAAGACCGGAACCAAACCGGCAAAAGTTTAAACAGCTGCGGGTCTCTTACTCCCCGGCCCCCCTGCCACTGGATAAATCCATGGTTAAGCCTTTGTTTTTAGTCTACACCTATTTCTGATTCTTGTAGTGTTGAGGTTGGAGTGAGAGTTGAAGCTTTTAACTGTGAAGAGTGGACATTGGCCAAAGGACGTCACATAAACAGCGCATTCCTTATATACCAAGCAATGAACAGCAAGGGGGAGTATATACCCTTCCCCCGAATCAAAGCATCTACAAAGGTCAGTCCAACAAAAGGGAATTTAAAGTGCAGACCTGCAAAATCCGTGCAATGAATTAGAACTAATAAACAAAAATATGGGGCAGTTCTAAATCTCAGATCAAGAAGTTGCCAAGCACAGTGTCCGGGGACACCTGTGTGTGTATAATTATAAATACTTGTATGTATAAAATAAATGTATAGCAGGACATTTAACAGATTCAATAAGACAGTCTCAGTGGAGAGACCAGTAACTGGTTTTCTATATTGTCAGGTTTAATACAATTCTATTGTTGTATGAAAGGGATTATAGAGGTCAAATCCAAAAACACATTTACATAAAATGTACAGCAGGTCATTGCAAGGACAAATTAGTAAGGATAGAAACAGAAATTAAATATTTCTATTTGGGGATCTGATTACCACTACCCACACTAACTATGGAAACCTCAATATATTTGAATCAATACCACCCTCTAGTGGACATTAGATATGTATGCAAAAATGTATGAAGTAAAAGGGAAAATGTTTTTTCCCTGGAAAAAGTTCTTAATTAATACACTCAAAGTACATGCTACATGTTTCCAGGCCCAACAGCCTAGATTTAATTTGAGATACTGATCAACACTGATGTACATAACATAAATGTTATGATTCCTGTATTTAGTGACCCCTTAGTCTTTGCAACCATCTGCAAGCTGGAAATGCGTACATGTATTTCATTGATAAACCATTTAGTAAAATATTAATATATCGTAATGCAGCCTTTAAAGCTTGTGCACACTTTCTGTTGCTAAAATATTCACACTGTGGTCTTTTTAAAAATATTCCATTGATCCTTAAAATATTTTATAAAAAATCCTACATCATTTCTTTATCTTCCACAGATGGGAATCTCCCTAATGACATTTTCTGTGTCTCTTTCCCATAGTTTGTTCAATGCACACAATCCTGGACTACCTCCTTTAATAATAAACATGCCTCTGGTTGCCTAGGTAACTGTAGGATGTTGGCAACTAGAGAGAACGGGAAAGATGCTGCAATCCCATAAATGTTGATATACGTGAGATTTTAACAAATTCTTCCATGTGCACTAGTGGAATATGTCTGGTTATAAAGGCAAATTAGACCGATTCTAGTCAGTCTATGCTCATCTAGAAAATATTTGCACTATAATTGTTGTTTATTGTCAGCCATCTAAGGATCCTGGTGGGTGGGGTCCTGGTGGGGGTATCAATGAAGGGTGGGAGTATTAATGGAGTGTGGGGTCCTGGTGGGAGTATTGATGGAGGGTGGGGTCCTGGTGGGAGTATTGATGGAGGGTGGGGTTCTGGTGGGAGTATTGATGGAGGGTGGTGTCCTGGTGGGAGGGTTGATGGAGGGTGGTGTCCTGGTGGGAGGGTTGATGGAGGGTGGGGTCCTGGTGGGAGGGTTGATGGAGGGTGGGGTCCTGGTGGGAGGGTTGATGGAGGGTCATCTGGGATAATGTGCTGCCTATGTTTATTGCTAGATTCTTAGACTGACCCTTCCTGCTTGTGATGGAGAGGAGCAGGTGACACAGATATGTTAAACAGGTTTTCTTTCTTGCACAGGACAGTATAAGGCGGTTCCAAGGTGCCATTGCAAGGAGGAAAATTCGTGTAGCAAGGTATTTTTTTTTTTTTTAACTTTTTTTTATTGAACGATATAATTAGGGTAATGTACTATTTTAACATATATAAATTGTACAGCATTTATATTCAATAAACAGTAAAAATCGTTTACCTGTTATCTTTTCTACATTGCATATACATTTTTTAACAACAGTTAACCGGGGGGGGGGGGGGGGGGGGGGGTAATTGATTAATTGACAACAGTAATCTATAGGCTATAGGACACACATGGGCGTCAACAATTCAACCTTCACGCCAGGCAATCCATCTACCGCATATTATTGAGTTGATTTCTTTTGTATTGGGCCTTGGGTTTATGGCCCAATTAGATCCTAATTTGTTCACATATATTTTATTAACATATAGTACATAAAGCATATAAAACATTTTAAAGTTTGTTTACAGACATTTGTTTGATTCATGGCTCAAGTAGGAGAGGTGAACCACCCTCCCCGTGTCCAGTTTAACACATTGGCTCCATAACCACTAGTTTGCATATTTGTGGTTTCTCTATATATCCCATGTTAATTATTTTGCATGCCTCCTATAAAATCATACCATGGCCTCCATATTTTGGTGAAGATTTTTTCATTACCTCTGTGTTTATATATTAGCTTAATAAATTGAGTTGCCTGGGTGATCATCTCTTTCCATGTCTGGAGTTTGGGTTTTACTGGACATCCACTCCAAAAACTATTGTGCGTCTGGCATAAAATAACAGTTCCTGAAGGAGTGTCAGTGTTGCCCTGGGCCAGTTGTCTACTTCAGGCAGTCAAAGGAGTCATAGTTTAGGCTCCAGTGGGATTGGTTCATGTATTATTTCAGACATCGTTTGTACGATACTGATCCAAAAACGTGACACAAAGGGGCAGAGCCAAATTAAATGCCAGAAGTCAGTTTGTGTCAAGTGGCATTTAGGACACTCAGAGGGTATACCTGGGGACATAGAGACGGCAGGGAGTCATATGTCTGATGTATTATGTTAAACTGTATCAATTTATTATTAGCTGCCTTTGAGGCCTTAATATGTGATTCAGCAAGTCTTCCCATTCCTCCATAGTGAGGGATGGGATATATTTATTAAGGATACTCGTTGCAAATTCTGCACTTCTAGATTAGATTAAATACAAATATATTTGAGATATCGCTTGTCTCTCTCCATACGTCATAAAATGTTTAATTATCGGGTGCGAGTAAGTATTGATTGACAGTGATCAGAATTCAGCAATAAAACAGTAGCGTAATTGAATATACCTAAATAAGAAAGAGCTCGGAACATTATATTGTTCTTGTAGTTCAGAGAAGGTTAGGAATGTACCTTGTTTTGTTATATGGGCTATGGATACAATTCCAATGTTTTCCCATATCCGAGCTGCTGCAAATGTAAATAGCTTGGGGTATTTTTTATTATGCTACACACTCCCTCCAGTTTCAACATATGGTTTTTTTTTCTCCAAATTTTGTGTTGTTGAGCATGTATAGGGGTGCCCCCTCCAGTTATATTATATATCGGAGATTCCAGGAAGACTAGTGGGGAATGACGTAAGTATGCATGTAGCAGACACTCTAAATCATATAGCCCAGGTGGACGCATATCTTGTGGGTCTGGAGGGGGTAGTAGTATCCATTGTTGAAAATATTTCAGTTGACTGGCTATACAGTATACATAAAAATCTGGTAGGGCCAGTCCCACCATGTGTTTTGGGCATTGTAGAATCTTGGTTTTAACTCCGATTCTGCCTGGGGACCATAGAAAGGTAGTCAAATTACTCTGGAGTGTCTTGAAAAATGAGGTGGGTATGGGAACCATGCTGTGTTGGATTGTGTGCAGTATCTTGGGTAACAGGATACTTTTAATTAGATTTATTTTCCCTATCAAGTTTATTGGGAGTTGTTTCCACACTCCTACTTTAGATTTGACTAGTTCAAGAAGTGATAGATTTTTTTTTTGTAGAAATTGCGTGGGGGATTTAGTAATCTGGATACCTAGATATGTGAAGTCTGTTTTGGTTGGAATAATTGTGATATGGGGGGGGGGATATTTAGTGGGTCATCCAGAGGGAATATGCAGGATTTTCCCCAGTTTATATATAGCCCGGAGTAAGGACTAAAAGTGGAGATAGTATTATATGTATTTATTAGACTGTCCTGGGGATCAGCTAGGTATATTATTACATCATCAGCATACAGACTTAGATGTCTGTGCTTCCAGGGAGAGTCCTTTAATATTGGGGTTATTCCTAAGTTGGATTGCTAGGGGCTCAATTGCCAAGGCAAATAGATAAGGGGACAGTGGGCAGCCCTGTCTAGTACCTATATATAGGTCAAAGAATGGGGAACATATACCGTTTGCTTTTACTGCTGCTTTGGAGTGTGAGTATAGCAGCTTGACCCATTCTATATATATGGGCCCAAATCCAAATCTATCCAGGCAGGCCCACAGATACGGCCACTCCACTGATTTGAAGGCTTTTTGGGCATCCAAAGTGAGCATAAGTCCTGTTCTGGTGTTGTCATGATCAATTTGGCAGTGTATTAATGTCTTTCGAATATTAATGGAGGTGGACTTTCCTAGCATAAATCCAGTCTGGTCTGGATGGATGATTTTGGTTATGACTTTTTGGAGTCTCGTTGCAAGGATTTTTGCAAGTAATTTGTAGTCAATATTTAATAGGGATATGGGGCGATAGGAGCTACAATCTGTGGGGTCTTTGTTTGGTTTTAATAGGAGTGCTATATGGGCTTCGTACATGGAAGGTGGAAGAGAGCCGCTGTTGTGAGAGCTTTTCAGGGTTTCTAGTAGTTGGGGGAGAATTTGACTACTATATTTTTTATATATTTCGACCGGGATTCCATCTGGTCCAGGGGATTTGCCTGGTTTCATGGAATTCAGGGCATCCGTTAGTTCTTCTAAAGATATTTCAGCTTCCAGGGGGGATATTTCAGAATATGTGAGTCTGGGGAAGGTAATAGAGGATAGATAGTGTAGCATTTGTTGTGGGGTGGTTTTAAGTTGTGATCTATATTGTGAGTGGTAGAACTTGGAGAATGCCTGAAGGATTTCAGATGGTTTATTAATTGTACCCAATTGCGTGTCCTTTATTTATAGTATAGTGTTTTGGTCCGATGATCAATGGGCAATTCTGGCTAGAAGCTTGGCTGACTGATTGCCGTGCTCGAAGTATGTCTGTTTTAGAAAGAAATTCTTTCTATTCGTTTTCTCGAATATCATATTATTATATCTGGATTGCATCAGAGTCCATGTGGATTTATTTTGTGTAGAAGGGTCATTTACATATTGTGTTTCTGCTGCCATTAGATCTGTTTCTAATTTTTTTTCGTCTTGGGCAGAGTTGTTTTTTATATATTTGATGGTAGAGTTTAGGTGCCCTCTCAAAACAGCCTTAAAAGCATCCCATTGGGTATTTATGGGGACATCTCCATGATTCAGGGAGAAGTAGATATCTATATGTTCTGGAATTGGGTCAGGATCGAGGAAGCTCTGCAGCGAGTAGGGGTTAATTATCATCTGTCTAATGTCTACGTTGCATGGAGTGTTGTATAGGGAGCAAAGTAGTGGGGAATGATCTGATATTCCGCGAGTCAGGTGGCATTTTTTTTTATTAGTTGGTAAGTTGTTTTATTGATAAAGAGGTAATCTAGTCGTGATAATGTGTTATGGCTCGTGGAGTGGCATGTGAATTCCTTCAGATATGGGTTTTTGGTTCGCCATGCATCTAGGAGTGTTAGTTCTTGGGTAAGTTTACTAAGAGAGGTGGGAGTGCTGGTCACCAAGGGAAAGCGATTCATATTGGGATTCATGGTATTGTTGAAATCGCCCATGCATATCAGTTTGGCCTGTGGGTATTTTAGGAAAAATTATATTGCTTTCTTGAGTGGTTGTAGAGAGGCAGAGGGGGGGTCATATATACCTATTAGAACAAACATTGTGGAGTTAATACACACACATATGTTCCTTTTTTATCTGATAATACATCATGAATTTTATATCGCACATTTTTAGCAATTAATATAGACACTCCCCTAGAATAGGAAGAATGTGTGCTGTGCGCGGCCCAGGCGACCCATGGTCTTTGTACATATTTTAGTGTGTCTGGTAGGAGATGTGTCTCCTGTAGGCAGACTATGTTCGCCTTCGTGGATCGAATATATGTGAATACCGACATTCCTTTTCTTGGGTCACCCAGGCCCAGCACATTCCACGACAGTATATTTATTTGTTCCGTCATTTTAGATAGAAGTTATGCAACATTACATTTACCCACATAACATATCGCACATTTATGAGCCATACCCGAGTGATAGCCTGGCACTATAGACATTACCAACTTGGGGGGATTTAACCAGGGTTGATATCTGTTCTGGAATA
This sequence comes from Hymenochirus boettgeri, assembly GCA_019447015.1. Classification (NCBI taxonomy): domain Eukaryota; kingdom Metazoa; phylum Chordata; class Amphibia; order Anura; family Pipidae; genus Hymenochirus; species Hymenochirus boettgeri. Next base: position 350,462,864 of record CM033469.1, read on the forward strand.
GCCAGCATTTATTATGGCCTGTTTGTTTCCTATAGGTAGTAAGGTACCTGCGTAACCAGGTGGAGAGAGTTTCTCGTGGTAGTATGACCTATGTGATACATACCCAACTCTGGGGGGCATTTATCTTAGGGAAATTAGGGTGTAGCAGTTCGTTGCTAAGTGGGGTATCCAACATAATGCATATTTAGGGATGAAAGGTATGCATTTTAGGAAAACTGTGGTAAAACAAACCACCGTTGGGTGGGTACACTGGGGGGATGCACTGAGTGCAGTTTCTGCGGAGCTTCACTATAATTAAACTGTAAAGAAAAAACATCAACATCAGACAACAATTTGCAAACATTACTAAGTTGTTGGTTGAGGGGGTTCCTTTAGTGAGGAGCCCCCGCACTAGTGTTTCTGACCCAGTATAGTATAGTATGGTTTATATGTTTGGGATCGGGTTAGAGCAGTTTGAAAGTGTTTGAGTCTATTTCTTTAGCTAGTATTTAGCTTTTTTGCGGGCAGCCACTATGAAGGGGCCAGATGTCCCTTTAGGCAAAATAATGTTTATTGTTCAGATAGAGAGAGATTGGGCGGAAATATTTGGTTTATCAGTTTACAGTTATATTTTATACTTATCTGTGGTTCAGCCAGTCCATCGAAAAATTTGGTGCCACCATCAGTTTCTACACGGAGTTTTGCTGGATACATCATACTATATTTAAGGCCCAATTGTTGCATCCTTTTCTTGACCTCTAGGAATGTGTATCGTCGTTTCTGTAACTCCAATGAGAAATCCGGAAAAAATGTTGTTGTGGTATTCTCAAATAGTAGGTCTCCACTGGATCTTGAGAGTTTAAGTATCAGGTCTCGGTCTCTTGCATTCATTAATTTGGCTATGAGTGGCCTTGCGCGGCCTCCTGGGATTGGGGCCCTGGCTGGTATTCGGTGGGCTCTTTCGATCAGGAAATTTGGAGATAGGCCATGTTTATCGAATTGTATTTTAAGCCATCTTTCCAGAAATTGAATAGGGTCTTGTCCCTCCGATCTTTCGGGGAATCCTATGAAGCGTAGGTTTTGTCTGTGCGACCTTTTCTCGAGGTCATCTAATTTTTGGTGCATGGAGGTAAGTTCTTGTTGAAGCTGGGTTATAGAGGGCCTCATGGGGGCCACTGCATCCTCCAGCGTAGAGATCCTACCCTCTGCCTCCCCCATTCTGCCTCTGAGCTTTTGCATATCTTGTCTCAGCAATGATAAGTCTGATTTAACTTCTTCAAGCAAGGTAGTGAGAGATTTTTTTAGTGTCCTGTATTGCCTTTAAAACCTCTTGTTGCTCTATCTGGTTATGGTCTGGTTGAATTGCTGGGGGTTCCGTACCTGTAGTAGGCCTGTGCATGGTTTCCAGGTGTGGATTGCTTGTTTTCACAACGTCTGAGTCCGTGTGGTGCTGCTGGGAGTTATCCGGGTTGGTTGCGGCCTCCTCCACTCATGGGTGCCAAGCAAACTGGTTTAGCTTGGTCGCGGCTGCTGCAGCTTTTTGTGCCTTGGATCTTGGCATCGGGGGTGCCTGGGAGCCGGGTAGGGTATTTGGTTTGTGGGGTTTTTGGGCTGGGTATTCGCCTCGGATTATTCTTTGGTGCGGGAGCTCCTTCTCAGCATGTCCTACTCCATGCGGTGTTGGCTCCGCCCCCCGTAGCAAGGTATTTTAAATTTATTACGATTTCTTAGTGCTGTGGACTAAAATTAATGTATTACTTTTCTTTATATGTTTAAAATCTAAGCAGGCATTCAGGGGTTTGGGTACTAAAGTGTCGATGTACCAAGGGCTATTATTGCAAAGTTATGTCTTAAAGGGAATGTCAATCAAAAAAACTGATTGAACCAAAAGGATGGTGAAAGAGGTAAATGTCATTAAGTGATCAAACACGATGCTGTGATCATGCGATTGGCAACTGAATACCACAACCATTAATATAGTCCAGGTTCATTCAAACAGGAAAATGCCAGTTAAATACCTATTAGGCCAAGGCCACACTACAACCTGTGCATTTAGTAAGCGTGGACAATTTCTGGGCGCTAGTGCCCGTTGCAATGTGCTGTGATTGCACATAAAATGCGGATCGCTCAACAATTTGGCCACACTAGTGTGCGCTTTTTACCACTCTAATGGATCCTGTGTTAAAATGCTTTGTTGTGGCCTAGAGATACTATGTGATTATTATCCTGGGACAAGTTCCTCTAATAGGTGTTTTGTATCCTAGGAAATATATGTTTTTACCTAAACTTGAAAAGCCAATTTCTCACCCATGGCAAAAAAGTAACCAGGTAAGTGGAATCAATAGGGGGGTTTAGATTAGGATTTTCCGTTCCCCTTTGAACATCTGGGCATAATTTCTCCGAGTTGTTTTGTTTTCCTTTGTTCCAGGCTTATCTAAGCTACAACAATATCGCAAAACTAACAGTCCTAGCTGCAAATGACGGATGGGAGCTGAGCAGCACTCTGCCCAATGTAAGTGTGTTAGACTGATTGGAACTCCAGATATTCCTACCTGGTATATATGCAATATCCCAAAAATCTGATACGGAACTCCAATCAAATATTAAAGGGTGATCCTATATTTATTAACCAAATGAATGTGCAGAGCAAAAATAGCACTCTGATGTGTTTGCTCTGCACATTCATTTGGTTAATAAATATAGGATCACCCTTTAATATTTGATTGGACTTCCATGTCATATTTTGGATACTCCAGATACTTTTACACAGGCAGCTTCTGATTGATCTATTAGTGTAATGCCGATAGCACCTGCCCAGTAACCTTCTAAATGAATGCAAAACTGCTGCTTGTGTGAAAGTAACAGAACGGTGATAGAGATTTTAAATAGCGGCTATGTGCTATCCTACAGTAACATTAGATTGGAATTGTGGGATTGTTTTCATGAATCCCAGCTAAGCGGACCATGGTATTTTACAATGTAAAAAATGAATAGTCAGTAGCATGTGTGGGAGATTGAAGGGGGTGATGGGATTCCAGAAAAAATCCCTTCACCCAAACCCATGTCTGTCTTACTGTGGGGAAAATACAAATACTATCTGAGCTGGGTCCCATTTATGTTAAAGGTCATATATAGTGGTAAAATATATATATTTTTTTTCTTTCTTTCGGTGTGTTCTATAATTCCCCCCCAACCCCCAAAATACCTTTATTTTCTTTAGTTTCCTCCTCTGTCCTGAGATATGTAAGTTTAAAAAGTCAAGATTTCAATACACCACTGCTGCATGAGCTGTCAATTAAATCCCCTAACAGCATGCCGGTGTAGTGTGTAGGTTTATTATTTGGTATTTTAGGAGCACCCGGTAGTGTACCAGAGTTCAGCTGCTCTTAATTATGTAGTGTGTAGGTTTACACAAGTTTTACAGTAAGTCTCCCAATGACTCCTTCCTGCTGACTAAAATGCATGGCAAATACTGGGTTAAAAACAAGTAAAGGGAAGGATAATGAAGCAGCTTTCGCAAATTTAATGCCTGTGAAAGGGAGATCGGGCTGCAGTGATAAGGCAGGACTCGGGTCTGTCCTAACCCCCTCCCACTCCTTATGTTGCAAGTATACCCAGAACAACAGAGAGACTTACTCTCTACAGGCTTACATACGGAGGGTTTTGTTTGTTTACAAAGGTCAAAGTGATGTGTGGGAGGATTAATGCGCATGAGCGGCTTGGTTCACAGCCAGATTATATGAACGGGGGAATGACCAGAGAAGGGAGGGAGAGTGCGGAGCTCTGCAGTAAATCAGACTGTGTGCAAATACGCAGCCACAGAGGGAGGTGGGAATAAGGCAGCATACACTAACCTTTTGGATTGCATTGGATTGGAGCAATGTATAAATTTTACTATAGATGCCCTTTAAAGTATTTTATTGTTTTAAGAAACAGGAAATTTAACATTTAAAATTGAATAAAATCCAGCTGTGGAACCAATTTGTCATTTCCTTGAATTAGTAAGGGAAGCCATAAATGTAGCAACTTTTATGATTATATTCACTCTGACCTCCCCCCCCATCTCCAATAACTAAAACAGCCAATTTTAATCCCTTTTTTTATTGTCTGCCGTCACACCAAACAATTAACATAAAAATACAGAAGTTGTAGAAAAATATGTTTGCATCTTAGAATGTATGACCCGATTGGACTAGGAGATTATTCGGTCCTTCTCAATCTATTTCATTGGCCAATTGGCATGTTCTTTTAGAAATGGATAATTTCATTCCTTACTACTGCCACCAGACCCATTTAATATTCTCTATTTAATAACTTTTCCCTTTTTCTTTCGTTAAGATTGAACCTTGCTTTATTTTTTCTGGTACCTCTATGAACATCTTTCCTAAATAGGCAGTGGTTTAATTTTGATATTTTAGCAGGGTTATCGATTTTACATTTATTTTATTCCTTTTAGATCAGAATATTTACCTTTGAGGACAGGGATATCTTGTCAATAAAAGTGGAGATGCAGGTGCGAGTGCAGCCAAAACAAGCTTACTACTTGTTATCAGACCTTGGATTACGGCCTAACTGGGACATGCATTACTTGTAAGGAGTATTTCATTGTAATTGGCCAGTCTTTGTCCCCCACAACCTTCTAATTAACTTATTTGGGATTGACGATCACATTACTGGGATTTATTTATGTAAAGTCTCTGTGAGAACTTTCTCGACCATAAATGGTTAATGGTAATGTCTTCTCGTTGTAGGAGCTGTGAGGTGCTAGAAACAGCAGGAGAGGATGACAAAATATTTCACATTACTTGCCCACCTGTAAAGCAGAGCATGTCTAGAGATTTTGTGGTTTTGATGTCTCGAAGGTATCCATACAAACAAGGGTAGGTTGAAATGAACTCTTTAAAGTAGCTTTTTTCTAATGGAAAATTGTTGTCTATTGAACATTTAGATGTGTGTCGAATATGATATTTCAGTTGGGTAGAGAACATTTGCCTTGAAAGATATGCCAGGTGCAAATTGGCCTGAAGCACATTGTCCCACAGGATCTTTTCTGTGCACCATCTACTTGGATGTGGCCTATTCTGATTATGCATTGATTGGGGGTATGTACCAATTAGGTTAAAATATAATTGACTAAAGTAGCCAAAGAAACTAAATTCCCCCCCAAAAGATAGTGTAAGATCTACTGGGCAGTGACCTGCTGTAACAAGTCAAACCTCTTGTGCTCAAGTACAGATATTGTTTGAGATATTTACAAGGCAGCTTATGACTGAGGTCAAGAGGAAATGGTCAATATAAATAAACGGACATAAGGCTGTCTGAAGGATTTAAGGAATATTAGAAAGATAGAAATATGGTGGTACCGACTGTAACATTTGCCCCATTATATAATTGTTTTTGAAAGGATGAATTATGAAATATAGAATGTTAGTTTTTTTTAATTAAGCAGTAAGTTTCAGTTTCTCCGCTTAATCTCCTGGCTTTATCTCCTTCTCTGCATTTGTACCGCTTGCATCTGAATGGAGAAGTGACATGGCATGGTTGCTGGTGCCAGAAAGGTTGGTCTGAGTATTTCAGTATCTGATCACCTGAAATTTTCATGAACAACAATCTATAGTGTTTACCAAAAATGGTCCAAGAAAGAGAAAATATCCAGTGAGAAAATATCTGGGAACAAGCTAAGAGAATATCTATTTGTGCAAACTACGTTAGAAAGAGCATACAAAATAATGTATCAATGGTATGTAACATCAGCTCCATAAACATATCTCCTCCTCAATCTCTAACCTGTGTTTTAGAGGCTGCCAACAACCAGGATCATATATGCACATGTGGTGATCCTGCTCTACGTTGGCAAACCTATGGAAAGAAACCCAACAACTACTCCAATCCCTCTTCCAAAACCAATTACCTCTGGAACCCCTCACCTTTACTTGGATTCCCACTTAACGATCACCTATCACAACAGGAACAAAAACTGGTTAACTTTGTTCTTTTATCCACCAAATCAATTATTGCATACCACTGGAAAAAAACCTTAAAGAAGAAATGTCCTTAGCACATCCATGAGCAGAGGGTGCAGACTCTTCCAACCCTTACCCTTAAAGGGTTATTCATTTCCAATATAGTAAGCAGAATTTTGAACAATCGCACACCTTATACACGTGAACAAACGTTTTATTGAACCATCAACATAACACGCACAACATATCCGGGGCTCCTCCCCCTTTATCAGGTGCTGAAAAGTGGATCCTCCCATCCCTTTAAATACCCATAATGCTCGGTGGACACACCCACTTCAAGTAAAAAAAATACATAAATTGCCATAGTGATAAAGTGCAAAATTCATGATGCGATATTCTAAAAGATAACAAATATTTAGGATCAGGGCAATAAAGTGAACATACATTGTGATACAGTAAATTATAATAGTATAATCAACCAAATAAATACGTCCTAAAAGCAATATGACACATCGTGTAAAATATCCATAAAAGTGATAGACCCTATAAGTGAAAAGTACTGTGTTAAAAATGTTTCATACAATCTTATACAATGTATAAAAACTATCAAATTCTGTGTTCGATACCAATTTGTCTTAATTGTAATGTTAAAAGTTAAGAACAATATCTAATCTGTACTAGAGTATAAAATATAATACTGAGAGCATTCTAGAGGTAATATGTCACAATCCTGATTATTATTACACATATATACTGTAACAATTGCTTAATGTATCAAATATAAACATACAGGGAGATTCAATAAAAGTTCTTATCATTAAAAATGGTGCTAATTTTGCCCCAACCAATCAGATGTTAGCTTTCAAATGTTAAATAAAATCTGATTGGTTGGGGCAAATTTAGCACTATTTTAAACGATAAGCAGGGAGATTCAATAAAAGTTCTTATTACCGGTATGTGCTAATTTTGCCCCAACCAATCAGATCTTATTTAACATTTGAAAGCTAAACACTGATTGGTTGGGGCAAAATTAGCACCATTTTTAACAATAAGAACTTTTATTGAATCTGCCTGAAGAACTTCCATTGAATCTCCCTGATAGTACCTTCTTTGCAGTGAGATTCCACTAGATGGTGCTCTCATCTCAAACTGTAGAAAAAACAGAGTTTCACAATTAACTGGAAGAACTTAAGAAATGCTAGCAACTAAGTCAATTTATACACAAATCATTATAAGAAGCAAGACATATTGCAACTCTTCATTGATCCCATTAGGTGATATACAGGGTTATTCAATAAAAGTTCTTATCGTTAAAAATGGTGCTAATTTTGCCCCAACCAATCAGATGTTAGCTTTCAAATGTTAAACAATATCTGATTGGTTGGGGCAAAATTAGCACACTCTACTCTATCTATTTAAACTAGCTCTCTCTGCAATAGGAATTTTTCATAGTTCCCTCCTCATGGGTGTCTGTTTACTACTAGAATAAGCCATAGTAATTGGGATACATGGTGCTTATAAGCAAAAAAATGTTTACTAACAGATATATCTGTTGTATTCAATTAGATCAACTGGACTTGAAGTTTAGTTCTTGAAGACGTTTCGCTAGTCGGACTTCAAGAACTAAACTTCAAGTCCAGTTGATCTAATTGAATATAACAGATATACCATGACCTGGATGAATGAGAACCTTCACAAGCATATTTTACTAACAGACGTTTCAAACTTTTTGTTAGTACCTTGGAACTTGGAGATGTCAGGTTTGTGTTCCCCTATTCTGATGCGGGCCTCTCTTTTGGTTTTGCCAACATATGCCCAACCGCACTGACATTTTAACATATATATTACCCCTGTGGATCTACAGGTGGCAAACTGCTGTAGTCTAGACTTATATCCCTTACGAGGGAGGCTAACCTCCTCACCCGGTATTATAGCGTTGCAGGCCTGACATGGAAATGTTATATATTTATACAACACACAATATACAATTAGCAGTTTCCCTATATATATAAAAACACAGCACTCCTAGTACTGAAAGCAGTTTGAAAGTGGAAAAATCCTTTGATGTAACGAGTCTGATAGTACAAGGTCCACAATTATATTGTATCCATTTGGAAGCGCTCTATAGTCCTCCGTGCAAATAGCAACTGAATGCTATAAATATGAATGTGAACCAATTGTAACAATCATCTGCTTGTATTACCAAAGTTCCAGGTAAGGGTGCCACATAGTTACCATCCTGTAGCTGCTGATATACTCATTCCTGGGTCTCCAAGCTGATAGCCAGGCCTCCGTTGCGGTCCGATCTTATGTTCGAAAATCCATCTCCCATCTAACTCCTGCTGGAGTATGGTCTAGGAAATTTCTCGGTTCCTCTGCTACAACAGTGTTTAATTCCATTACGCGTATATAGCGCAATATTATTATAGTGTCAATATTTGGATACAGTGCTGATAGTTTCTTTCATTAGGATGTGGAGCCACCTGTGCCTCCATGCCTTATAGTTTTTATAGTTATACGTGTAGCTCGTAGCACCACCTGGAGCAGCAGGTGAGTTATCCAGACACTTTTTAAATTTAATTAGAGAGGTTCTGTTCTCTCTCTCTCTCTCTCTATACTTCTAGCCTTACGGTAGGAGAACAATGGAGGAGCTTCAAACTATTTGCCATAAACAGGGTCAGACTTCAAGATATTCCAATGCTTGCTTGCCATATTCTGTATGCGAGGTGAAAGGGTATTATATGTGGAAATAAAGGGTAATCGTCTAATAGACTCCTTTTTCTAATTTAAAGGGCATGTCCACCCCCAAAACTATAATCCCCCCAACTACTGGCCCCACCATGTAGTGTAGTTTAATACTTACCTCACATCCCAGCTCCCTAGGGTTCTCCGGTAGTGCCCCCCCAAAGTCCCAAAAACTGCCCACCAGGAGGCTAGCAGGTCCATATAGGACACTGCCTGCTTCCTGGCCTAGGTAGATTTTTGCCATGGTACTGCAGCTCTCTCCCCCCTCCCTCTCCCTCCCTCTCCCAAAAACCCCCCCCCCCCCTCTATCGATTCCCTCCCCCTAGCGTAAAATGCTTTATATATGGTATTCCCCAAGGGCTCCCAGCCCCAACCGCAATATTTGTACCTTTAGAAAGCTCCCCAAACTTTACTTACCTCTCCTCTTTCCTCCGGCGAAGTGAGCTGCCGGCAGCCGCGTCCGTGATTGGCTGCCACTCAGCCAATCACAGACGCGGCTGCCGGTCCCGCCCCTCTGCTTGCATTTTCTAGCAAGCAGAGGGCCGGGAGCGCGGCGGAGGAAAGAGGGGAGGTAAGTAGAGTTTGGGGGGCTTTTTAAAAAAATAAATTATGCGGTTGGGGCTGGGAGCCCATGGGGAATACCATATAAAAAAAAAAAATTTCGGGTGGACATGCTCTTTAATAACTGTTCTCTAGATAATTTCAGAACCTCTCTCATCTCCTGTTCCAATTTTCTTTGCGAGTTCCCTCTGTCCATAAACTTTTGTGTCATTTCCTTCAATCTGATCTTACACAATTCATCATCCTTTACAATGCATCTGACCCTAATAAATTGGCTTTTGGGCAACCTTTAGGGTGAAAACTAGACGCCAGCAACATGTTGTTTCTATCTGTCTTTTTTAATGTAAAGAACAGTATACAAGCAATGCCCTTTATTTATCACCAAGACTTCGAGGTATCACAACAGCAACAAAAACTGGCTAACTTTGTCCTTTTATCCACCAAATCAATTATTGCATACCACTGGGAAAAACCTAGAATACAATCAGCCCCATTCATTATGAGTTAACTCAAAAGTATTCGCTCTATGGAATATATTCGAGCCATTCAACTAAGCAAGGAACACAAATTTGCCCTGGATTGGTTCCCCTATGGTGACTTTATAGAAAATAACCCCTGACTCTGGGCCCTAGGCCAAATAAACTGGAACTAAACCCCACAAGACCATACCCCCAATAATAAATGAAGAGCAACTACTTGAATTGCAACCTATTGCTTTGAACTGTAAAAATACAAGTACTTACTATCTGCCTTGCCCACCCACCCTTTTTATACCCTCCTACCCCTAACCCCCACTTTTTCAAAAATGTTGGAAAAAGAGAAAATGTTTACTGAGAACAGTATGAAATTACTGAGATTATTGTACCACAAACTACAGCACTATATATGTAACCTTATCTTCTGTTCTCAATAAATACATATTTAAAAAATAAAATATCCAGTAAGCAGCAGTTTGTGGACAAAAATGCCTTGTTTAGGTCAGAGGAGAATCATCAGATTGGGTCTAGAAGATAGATGAAGCAAAAGTAGCTCATATACCCAATTCTTACAACCAAGATATGCCATCTATGAGCACACAACACATTGAACCTTGAAGCAGATTGGCTAAGGCAGAAAGACCACACAGAGTGCCACTCCTGTCGGCTAAGAACAGTATTATCTGCAGTCTCGCCAAAATTGGACAATTAAAAAATTGGAAAACCATTGCCTGAATACTGTGAGTGGATGGATGCAAAAACAGGTTAGAGTAGCAGGTGGTGTCCCATTAAAGATTTGGTATGGTCAATAGAGAAGTGAAACATTGGTATTGGAGAATAGTAATAAATTAGGTACCAACCATTTTAATCCCTGCCCTCCCCCTATAAATAATAATATGAAAATCTATAGAAATAGCAAGCAGGACAGAATTAAACACTAGTCTGTACTGGAATCCTAATTTAGGAAGACTTCTAACACTTCCCATCCTATTTACTAGACTGTATTATTTAAGAGTGGATTATTCTAATTGATCTAGGTGCATGGTATTGTACATTCCTGGCTGGAGAAAGCCTGTCCTGTTTACAAATCTGACCAGTCATGTAATGTTTATGATTAGGAAGGAGGAAGGGAATTGTCCTGGCTGAAAATGTATATTCCTTCTATTTAATGGTACAATGTGTTTTGCCTTCTAGTGATTCATATGTTATTTCTATGAGATCAGTTACCCTGACATCCCATCCACCTTCTACTGAGTATCTGCGAAGTGAAGTACAATGTGCTGGTTTCCTGATACAAAGCATGGGGAAAGATCTCAGCCAGGTGAGTGTCCTTACCTTATTACATACTGGATTTGAATTTTTGATGTGTCTCATTTAGATAAGACTTGGCACCTCGTTTCACCAGTATAAAGTAAAATGGGATCTCAAAATGGGAAAAAAATTCAAATAGGCCCTTTCACCTCCATAGAGGTTGTACTCCTGGTAGCATGTTTCCACTAAGTGAAGGTTCTTATTCATCCAGGTCATGGTATATCTGTTGTATTTAGTCAGATCAACTGGACTTGAAGTTTAATTCTTCGCTAGTCTTCTGACTGGCTTTCTCAATTCAGTATGACTTGTACAAAAATATGTTGTACAAGTCATACTGAGGGGGGGGGGGGGGCTGCAGTGCACATGGCAAAATTCTCCCGGAGGAGAGACAGGAGGCAGAGTCCTATATGGACTCTGCCAGGCTCCTGGTGGCCAGTTTTTTTGGACATTGGGGGAACATTGCGGGGCAGCCATGTGGAGCTGGGATGTAAGGTAAGGATTTTTATGCACTACAGAGTGGGGCCAGTAGTGGGGGACATGATAGTTTTGGGGGTGGACATGCCCTTTTAAACTTCAAGTCCAGTTGATCCAACTGAATACCACAGATATTTTCCCACTATTTTAGTTTGATATATAAGTTTCAATTAGCAGGTTATACAAAATTCAAGTAATTGGAAGACATCTCCACACAAAGGCTTATGTGTATTCAATCCAATTTTATTGGAGAATATTTGTTTTTTTTTACATTTGTTAAATCTAAGAAGTGGGTGTCACTGCCAGGATGCTAGACTGTCTACATTAGAGATATAAGGGGATCCCCAATCCTTATAAAGTGTGCAAAAAAAAAAGAAAAGCCTCTGAATCTCATTAAGACAAATGAGATTAAGACAGTTCATATCCTCCTCCCTTTGCAGGTTTCCTACCTGAACCAGCTGACATCGGGAATAATACCTTATGTTGAAGAGAACCTCACTGGCTGGTCCAATTCCATTGAAGAAACTGCCTTCTCCTGCATTCGATTCTTAGAAACTGCTCAAGTTTACACAACTTTACTATAAAATAAATAGATTCCTTGAAGACTATGAAGTAAAATGTAGCAATTTTCTAACATTCTAAATGATTAAATCACCTTATATAATTGTAATATAGTAATATATTTAATTTTCTAGTGCACTATACATGAAAGCATAGAGAGAAAATATCTGCTTATTAAAAGGCAATGAATTCAGTCTCTTGTGTTTTTATTCTATAACAAGACTCCGGTTGCTGCTCTGCAACTACACAACTAAAGCTACATTTCCACATTCATGGGATGCTTGGAATTATTTCTTTAAATAAATTTCCATCTTTACAATGTAATATGCTAATAAGTTTAATACGTTCTGTGGCTTAGTTATAAAGGCTGGCTAAATTTAGTTGCTTTTTCTATTGATTTCACAGTTTTAAAGGTTATCTCCACTGTTAAAACCCCCTTTTTTCTATTCAGTTTTATTGAAGAAAGGAAGGTAAAGGAGCTGTGTCTTACCTTCTGTTCTTCTCAGGAGCTGGGAACGAACGGAGGGGACTTACCAATCGCTCATCTGCCGCTTCATCTGACAGGTGCCGACAGACTAAGTAGCCTATGCGCATGCGCAAATGCAATGCGCACGAACGTAGAGTACAGAGTCCACCGGGACCTGTCAGATGAAGTGGCAGAGGTGCGAGAGATCGGTCAGTTCCTTCACTTTGTTCCCGGCTCTCAAGGTTTTATTAAAGAACGGGAGATGAGACACAGCTCCTTTACTTCCTGTTCTTTAATAAAACTGAATAGAAAAAGGGGGTTTTACCAGTGGAGATAATCTATAAACTACACAAATAATATAATCTGCAACATGTAAAGGCATTCTATCGGGGCTAGGCCCCGCTAGCACGTTGCATTTCCTTGTGCTATAGTAGAACGTGTGAACACCATTTTTGATCTGTATCACATGCGCTCTGATAGGGCTCAATAGCAGAAGCGGACAATTGCGCATTCTCCTGTACCCACAAGTGGGGTCTCATTGTACTTGGATAGGAATGCATAGTTGCACCTCATTTAACATTGGCTCTTCGTTCAAGTTGTCTTGGATTTGTAATTCACAACTGAAGCCTGTAAACTGCAAATTAAATAAATTGATAGCTTAGGATTTCAATGTAAAAAATGTGTTTTTTATTTTTGTTATAGCACCCTCCTATACCCTACATTTACTGCGGAAAAGTTGCTGGCTAAATCCCTTTGCCAGGAAAACTGATTCTGTTTATAGAGTCCGTGCCTGACATGCGTGCACATAATAAAAAAGACACCTTCCTTCTTCTTTTGTGCTATCTGACATGCGTGCATGTTGCCGCGAGCATTCGCGCATTAACATTATAACGCCTTGACTTGTTTGGTCTCATGTGTGCGTGCGCACTGGTGTGCTGTTGTGTGCACACGGACGTCATGGGGCGTGCACTCTGCCAAAGGGCTTTTAACATTTGCCTCTTACAGAAACGGTGCAAACTGGGAAGTGAGAGCCAACAGCTAAGAGTCATCATCCTTGGCTTATTTGAAAAGCATGAGAGTGCTCTTTTAAATTAAGCACACTAAGATCACAGTTCCCTTTTGTTGTAAAATGGCATGTCCATCCCCTAAACTCTATACTTCCATTCAGAACCCCCCAAACCCTGAGATCATTGGGGGTAGGGTTCACCAATGCAGGTCTGTTTCCTGCCTCCTCTTCAAGCTCAACTAGCTCCTAAAAGGCTTGCACAGCAGCATGCCAATATGCAGCGATTAATCGTTGGCCATAAAGTCACGTCCGTAATTGCTGCAACCAGGAACTAGGGGGGTGGAAATTTAAAATGTGCTAGTAGTAGTTAATATAATAACCCTCCTACCCATTTACCAATACCCAACCATCCCATCAGTAGTAGTTAATATAATAAGCCTCCTACCCATTACCAATACCCAACCATCCCATCAGTAGTAGTTAATATAATAACCCTCCTACCCATTACCAATACCCAACCATCCCATGATTTCCATCAGTGGTAGTTAATATAATAACCCTCCTACCCATTACCAATACCCACCATCCATGATTTCATCATGGTAGTTAATATAATAACCCTCCTACCCATTACCAATACCCAACCATCCCATGATTTCCATCAGTGGTAGTTAATATAATAACCCTCCTACCCATTACCAATACCCAACCATCCCATGATTTCCATCAGTGGTAGTTAATATAATAACCCTCCTACCCATTACCAATACCCAACCAAACATTAAATTTACCTCCTGATGCTTGCAGTTTTGTTGCAATTGCAGTCTGCAGAGAGAGTGCTCTGCTGAGTCACGTGACTGCAGTTCTGCTGAAGTGATTGACAGGGTGAGGTGAGTAAGTGGAAACTGGAAAGTCAACCAACTACTCCAACAGCAACTTCTGCTGCAGCTACCAGGCCAGCCCACACCGCCACTGCTGCACAAGTCCTATATTGCTGCCAAGTAACTGACTGGTTACTTGGCAGAGTCCCAGTCCTGGAAGCAGAAAGGAAAGGCAGTAGTCCGTAACTTAGGTAAGGGGACAGCCTACAGGTGCAGCAGAATTTTGGCAGCTGGCGAACACACTTTGGGGGCCTGGGCCCCCCAAAGCAAACACTGCCTGGCTCTAGCTGCAGCTGGGCCCAGTTTTCTGTCAGACGCACAGTCTTCCAGACGCACAGTGACATTGAGGTTGAATAAAGACATACGTCCATCAAGTTCCCCCGCTCTCACTGTAAAGAAACCTTTCCTAACCTGATGATGAAATGTCTTTTCTTCTAATCTTAAAGGATGTCCAGAGTCCTCTGATATGACCTATTAGTGAACAATGCACCAGAGAGTTCATTGTATGACCCATTAATATATTTGTATAAAGTGATCGCATCCCCACTCAAACGTTGCTTCTCTAATGAACAACAGTTTGAAGAAGTGAAGATCCTGATGGATTCCAAGACACCACAAGGTATGCCAAAAAAGTGCTTTTTTGTACCATCAACGGTACAACTTGTTTTGGATCCAACTTGATAAAGGATCAGTTGGATCCGAAACATGTTGTGCTGTTGATGGTACAATAAAGCACTTTTTTGGCATACCTTGTGGTGTCTTGGAATCCATCAGGATCTTCACTTCTACAAACTGTTATTGTTCATTATTGGTCACAGGAGTACAGCGAACCGGAGAGGCCTAGTGGTGGCAGGTATGTAGACAATATTCTTACCTGGCATGTCGCTTGTCCAATGTAAACAGCCATAACTTGTCTAATCTGTCTAATATTCAAGTCCCTCCATTCCCCTTATTAATTTAGTTGCCCTTCTCTGAACTACTTCCATTTCCAAGATGTCCCTTTTGTATATGGGATTCCAAAACTGCACCACATATTCCAAATGAGGCCTTACCAGTGCCTTGTAAAGAAGGAAAATAATATCTTTCTCTCTTGAATCTATTCCCCTCTTTATACAAGACAATATCATACCCTCCAACATTCCCAAGAAAGAAAAAGGTACACTTTGGCACACCCCTTGCTCTGCCCAAACCCCACCCACTGCTCTGCCCAAACTCCACCCATCGCTCCGCCCCCAAACATCTAGCCCATCTCTAATAACGGTAGCACTGTGCAGCCGAGAGACTGGCGCACACATGATCCGGCGGTACACATGCCAGGCACCCGGTACAAGCCGGTACTTTTGTTATGCCCGGTACTCCCGTTTTAAAAACGGTACAATACCGGGAAAATCGGTACAATTGGAGGGTATGCAATATCTTGCTAGCTCTAGCCGTGACTGTCTGGCATTGTTTGCTACAGCTAAGTCTGTTATCTACCAGAACCCCCAAATGGAGAGGGCCACAGTGATTGTGTGTGTGGTAGTACAGAACCCAGTGTTACTTCCCAATTATGTAAATGTGAGAAATCTGATTGGCTTATCAGGAGGGGAATGGAAAAGAATAAGCAAAGTAAAGTGATAGGAATCTTGTTTTGTAATATCCACAGTTAAAGTGTAGTTTGATGATTTGCCTTTTATTGAATTATTCTGGGCTCTAATTCACTACCTGGTTTACACACACACACTTTCCCTGAAGGTGATAGTTTATTCCCACAGTAATCATGGCCTCCACTGAATCCTTCACATCCGGACTGGCCCACCTACGTCATTCCCAGAAATCCGCTGCACGTTTCTGAGCTGCTGAGAGGTCTATCAGCCATGACCCGTTGGGCACGTCCCGGGAAAGGTAACGCTGCTGCCCAGAACAGGAAAGTATGTTCGGCGACTCCTTGGGCAGAGTTGAAGCAGCAGGAGAGGAAAGCGGGAGTCGGTACTTCCAAACGGAAAGCCGCAGGACAGGAGCCCGAACCACCGGGAAAGAAGAGGAAGAAGAAGGCGGGGTATGTGAACCAGGATGTGAACGGTTTCAGGCAACAGCTAGAGGCTCAGGGACACGGAAAAGACCGACGCGGGGAGGAGAGGAGGTTGAAGAGGCAGACCGATAAGAAGGACAGGATGGTGAGACATGGTGTGGGGACACGTTACCAGGATTCCCATTCAGTCACCCAGGGTGTCAAGTAGGGCTTAGGGCCGGAATAGGCGACCAGTAGATCTCCAGATGTTGGAAAACTACAACTCCCAGCATTACTCTTTAAGCACTCTGTAGTTGGGGAATTCTGGGAGTTGTGGTTTTCAAACATCTGTATAGCTACTGGTTGCCTAAACCTGTTGGGTAAATGGGATCAAATCTGTTCATTGCCATTAAATACATCTATAGAAATTTATAAAACAGATCAGTGTGACTAGTGGAACCTGAATTGAAATTAAAACAATCATTTTTAGTTGGAAGAGATGAAAGTGTAAAACATTTAGGAAGAACTAATGTTAAAATATAAATTATCCAAATTCCTACTGGCCCATCGGTTTATGAAAACAAATACCATACTAATTCTGCAAGTTTTTAGTTTTTTCTATTCTGGGTTGTGGACCCAAATACTTATTTGCACTGATTTCTCCAGGGTGCCTCCTCAGTTCCTGACTGAGTTGTCAAGTAGGTACTGGATGACCATCCTATAACCTACATCATCGTTAAATCTGCCTTAAGCCTGCAAAATTGCAGATAATGTCTGCAAAATGCTGGTGATTTCAGTGGTCACAGTTCTAACAATATGCTATTTATTAATTACAAGTGATCCTCAACTAATTTTGTTTTAGCTTCAATTCTTTATGTTTTGGTGTAACTGGTGATGGTTTGTAGTATCTTGCTGATTTCAGGTAAACTCAGCCATTAAACAAATGTTTTTGGCTGAGGCCATACTAGGACGGATGGCAACCTGCGTAAAAACGTTGAGAAATCAAAGTGCATGTAGTTCGCAAAAAAAAGCTCTGGGGAAGCTCTGAAAACTGATTGCAGCGCCACCCACATTGGCATGCACTGCTCTGCGTTTCTTACGTGCAAACAGGTTGCAAAATGCTATCGAAAATAGTACTAGTGTGGCCTAGAACTAAATTGAGAGTTTTTAGAGTTGTATAGCTAGGAATTTCACTTATAGGGTTAAAGAAAGTGTACAGGAGTGGGAAGTTTTTTGATTGTAACCCATTGATTTATATTGGTTTTGTGTTTTATGTTTCTTTTTTTTCAATTTTATATTTTCCCAGATCTGTTTTCACTGTAGAAAGCCTGGCCATGGAATGGCGGATTGCACAGAGGCACTAAGATGTCAGGAGATGGGCACAGGGATCTGCTTTCGCTGTGGGTCTACAGAACATGAAATATCTAGATGCAGAGCTAAAGTTGATCCAGCACTTGGTACATGCGAGCGTTAGTGCATGCAGTAAAAGGGGATGTTCATCTTCATGCAAACATGTAACATTAGAAAATATAAATAACAAGTACATATTTAAACTTCTAACTTCTGTTCCTAATTATTGTGGGTTTTTTTGTTTCAAGAGTAACATTTGCAAAACTGTATAATGAATAGCTTTAGATAAGTTCAGCCTGAGCTATATTTTTAAGTTGCTTCATATAATATATAAAATTATAAGCATGATTGCAAATAAAACACTGTTTAGTTGTCAGCTAAAAACATACAAAAAATCAACTAGACAGTGATTTTTCCAATAATATAATACATGTCCACCCCTGTGGCAAACTTTTGGGGTATAATAGAATTCTTTCCCCCAGCCCCAACCGCCATAAAATTATTTTAAGAATGTCCCCCGATCATTACTTATCTAACCTCTTTCGAACCTCTGGCAACCAATCGCGGACGCGGCTGCTCAGAACACCGGGGGAGAGAGGTAAGGAAAGTAGAGATCGGGGGACTTTCTTGAAATTCTTTTATAGCGGTTGGGGCTGGAAGAAGGAATACTAGTATGACGCAAAGGGGTTTTAAGGTAGGGGGAGGGCTTGCAAAACGGGAGGGAGGGGGAGAAGGGTTGAACTGCGCATGCACAACTTCTCCCGGAGGACTCTGCTATCTTCCTGCTGGGCAGTTTTTGGGACTTTAGGGGGGGACTGCAGGAGAACCATTTGGAGCTGGGATGTAAGGTAAGGATTTTTATGCACTACATGTGCATAAAACTAAGTGGGGCCAGTAGTGGGGGGAATTATAGTTTTGGGGGTGGACATGCCCTTAAACGTTTAAATTATTTCCCTTGTAAGATCAATTTTTTTTTTCCTTTGTAAGATCAAGGAGAAAAGGCACTTGCGTGGGGATATGGTTACTGTGTATAAATACATTAACGGGCCATACAATAAACTACCATATATACTCGAGTATAAACAGAGATTTTCAGGCTAAAAAAATTGCCTGAAAATCGTGTCTCGGTTTATACTTGAGTCAAAGACTTACCTGCTCTGGCGGCCGCATGCTCCGCATCCTCTGCTGACTGACGTCACTACTTGCGCCGGGAAGTGACGTCAGCCAGCAGAGTAATGTAGAGCATGTGGCCGCCAGAGCTTAGAAGAGGACTCAGAACAGCCTGCAGGGGAACATGTGGAGCAGGTAGGAGAAGGCAACTGTGAGGATTAAGAAGGGGGAGAAGGCACAGTAATTCCTGCAGTGGCTATTCCTTGCCACTGCAGATGTTTGGAAACTACAACTCCCAGTAACTAAAGCATGCTGGGAGTTGTAGTTTCCAAACATCTGGAGTGCCAAGGAATAAGGCTTTAATTGCCTTTTAAATGGACATAAGAATTCCCATACAGTAATAGCCAAATACAGTGTGGCTATTACTGTATGGGACTTCTGATGTTCATTTAAAGGGAAACTAAAGCTTAAAAACAATACAGAATCAGAAGGAGAATGTTATCTATTGCTGCCTTCTGATTCTGTATTGTTTTGAGGCTTTAGTTGCCCTTTAAATGGACGGCAGAATTCCCATAGAGCAGTCCCATACAGTAATAGCCATACTGCATTTGGCTATTACTGAATGGGACTACTGTATGGTAATTCTACTGTCCATTTGAAGGGCCACTCAACAATACAGAATCAGAAGGCAGTTGTGGTCATAATTTCTACCCTCGGTTTGTACTCGAGTCAATCACTTTTACTCCTTTTTAGAGGTAAAAGTGGGTGTCACGGTTTATACTCTGGTCGGTTTATACTCAAGTATATACGTTATCTGGGGCATTGTTCAACAATAGAGCATGTCAGAGGACATTTTGACATCCCTTAAGACTTGAAGAAAAAAGGTTTAGGCTTCAACTTCGGAAAGGGTTTTTCACTGTGAGAACAGTAAAGCTATGGAACTGTCTTCCAGTGGACGTTGTTATGGCAGGTTCATTGGTCAGTTTCAAAAAAAGCTGGTTGAGTTTCTGCAAAGAAGGAATGTTGATACATAAAGTAGAGTTGATCCAGAGAAATTTCTGATTGCCACTTGGAGTCTGGAAAGAATTTTTGTTCCCCTTTATAAATTTGGTGGCCGTTTTTTTGTGCCTTCCTCTGGATCAACAGTTAGGCAGGAATTGAGGATATTGCTAGATGGGTTGGACTGGATGGACATATGTCTTTATTCAACCTCAAAGACTATACTATGCTATACTATTAAAGGACAAACTGGCACTCGGTTTTCCGAACACCACTTTGTTTTTAAAGGTTAAGGGAGACCTTAAAATAATTAGTAATAAATTAGTATTCATCTGTTTTTTTTAGGGGCATATTTACCAGTCTGTGTGGGCAATCTATCTCTTGCTCTCTCAGTGTCTGCCTGTCTGTGGTTCTCTGTATCTTTCTGTCTGTCAATCTTGAAGTACCTAAGGGTATATTAATTGGGGAGGGAAAAGAGGCATGGCCTAAACATTTTGCGGTGGTGCCCTGTATCTTTTCAGATCCTAACTATGACCCTGGTCTATGTACTTCTCAATGTAGAGCTCCTCTTTCTCTCCCTTTGTGCACACTGCAAGAAGGTGTCAAACCACCACAGCTCAGCTTACTGTCTAGTACCTGACAAAAACAAAAAAAATCCTAGACACTTAACTTTGGAAGATAAAAAGGATATTGTTTTACATAAACCTCCTTGCACTTTAACTGAAAAATAGATCTGTTAAAGCCTACATTTTTTTTTTAAATGTTTATTTTTGTAATCTTTTAGGAGAATTTCCATTTGCAAAATGCTTCATATGTGGTGAGATGGGACATTTATCACGGTCATGCCCTGACAATCCTAAGGGATTGTATGCTGAAGGTACGTTATTAAGAAAAACATATGATTACTGTGGCACAGTGGTAAGCATTGTTTGCAACACTAGGATTGGAGGTTATACTTTAAACACCTATAGGTTGTCTCTGGTTTCAAAATCATACTGGTGGTTACTGCCTGAATAAATTGTCTCTAGACTGTGTCTCTGGAAGGGAAATTAAATTTTATTCACTGGGGTTAAGGAATAATAATAGTAATGAAACATGTGGGGCAGTGCTATTGCAAAAAAAGCTAACATTTTGTGACTTTTTGCAGGTACTGTGACAAATTATCATTGTGTTGAAAAGATACTTACAGTTCAGAGAAAAAGTAATAAGAAATTTAAATAACATTCTGTGGCGCAAAATCCTTTGATGTGCCCAGAAATGATGGACTATGAAATAAAACAAACTATATGAAGTTACAAGTAGCAACTGCATTCTGCTATGAAGCTGATTTTGGTCTGTCTCCATTTTCTGTACTGTCATAGCTACATTCTCTACTTGTAATAACACCATTCATACAAATTGTAAGATTATGTGAAATGTTATTATTATGAGGAAAGTTGACGCACAGTACTGTTATAATTACAATGAAGAGAGAACTTGCAGGGTTATTCAATAAAAGTTCTTATCGTTTAAAATGGTGCTAATTTTACCCCAACCAATCAGATGTAAGCTTACAAATGTTAAATAAGATCTGATTGGTTGGGGCAAAATTAGCACCATTTTAAACGATAATAACTTTTATTGAATCTCTCTGTTTTATTTTATTTTGCAAATTAGACAAATAAAATAAATACATTAAATTCCCAAAAATAGGATGTAACAGGATCCAGAAACAAAGATCGCTTGTTCAGCACAATTTCCCAATTTACCATAGTGTTTCAACAATTCTAAAACATCTTAAATTTTTAATGATAAAGGGTAACTGTGGTACAAAAATGACTCAAGATAAATTAAGAGGAATTGATTTCCTGAGTATTTTTGCGATATTTATTATTTTTTTCCTGATATGAAAACTGTGACAATCCCTCTTCCCTATGTCTCCTCCTCCATTAAAAAAAAAGACAAAAATTTACACACCTTACACCCCCTAAATTTCTGATCAGTGATTTAAATGCAGCACGTAGCGAGGTGGTTGATGGCTCATTTTAAAGGTAGAAATCTGGCCTTTCTTTTAAAGTACATAACTAGTGGGTAGCTGTACCATAGTGAAATAATTTGGTGGTGTTTGTTTTCGGCTATCCTCCTCCCCTCCCTGCAGCTGTTAAACCTTTTTTTCTTGGCCCTGTGGTGAACTTCCTGGAGCAGGACCTCCCCCACGGGTTTCAGTAAGCAGTAAGCGAAAGGACAACTCTTAAGAGATATAAAACAGTTAGGAACATTGAAAACACTGGTATCGCGGTGTGGGGCGGGACACTACCTTCGTCTTCCCAGTGTGCTAGGAGTGGCTGAAAACATCCAAGGTGAGCCGGATTCTCCTCACCTAAAAGAGCATGACGCTTGAATACACAAAGCAGAATGGTTTTTGCCTCCTCCAAGTCTGAACACGGGATCCAGTCAGTAATAATTAAGATGAAGTGATGGTTTGTGTATGTATCTAATAAAAGTTATATCTTAATTATTACTGACTGGATCCCGTGTTCAGACTTGGAGGAGGCAAAAACCATTCTGCTTTGTATAAAACAGTTAGGGTAGATAGAAATTATGTGAGAAAATGTAAAGGATCATTAAATAAAAATAAAGTCTGTAAGATTTTTTTTTTCCCCTCCCCTTTAAATGGAGGCAACATTTATTGCTAAGCATGAAATGGTACCATACATAGCCATTTAGAGTTGTGAGTTATATTAACATCAGCAACTATTATTTTAGGTAAGTATAGTGACTATAAGATTTTTAAATCAAAACAACATAATACATTATAATTCCACATCTGACTCATGTCTGCTTTCAAAAATGATGTGCCGTGATGAATGAATAATGGCTTGCACATACAAACTTGTTTTGTTTACTCAGGAAGAATTGTCCACAATTTGTCACGCCCCCTGTACCAGTGAACAATGGTTACCCTGTCTTAAGTGGAAGCACACTAGGCTATGCAGGCTCTACCTCTCAGATGCCATGTCCCCCTAGGTGCCATCCCTCACCAAATAGACCCAATACATACAGGGAGACCACACAGTACAAATTATTGTTAGGAACATTCCAAGGAAGTGTGCATGCTGGGAAAAAGAAGGATCATTACAGAACCTGAAATAGCAGCTCACTACTGACATCTGTAGCTTTTAATGGACCATACCTTGCTGCCAATACCCACTTTGAAATCATTAATAAACAGATTCAATGGAAGTGGCCCCAAAACAGAACCCTGTGGTAAACCACTTACAACTTTAGTCCATATTGACAAAGTACCATTAATAACTACTCTCTCCATCAATCAACTTTAACGATTTTACTCATTTAACTTATTATAAACTGAGATTTTGAAGTAATCGTGTGTCTGCTTCTTATAGGGGGAAGCTGCAGGATTTGTGGATCAGTCGAACATTTTCAAAGAGACTGTCCTAAGCATCAGAACTCTGGTGAGAATGACTAAGAGACATGTAAACAATGACATAAATATTAATGTGGGTACTACCCCTCTTATTCCTTCCTAACCACTCGGCTACTTCAATTGGACTGACACAGCCAGCTGCAAAGGACCATGAAAAAATGATGATGATGGGGGGGGGGTGCACTATAGTGAGATTGTCCTTAGTTTCACAGACTTGGTTCCAATCTGCTGTATAAATACATTTTAAAATGATTTAACAAAGATTTGTCAGATTTAATTTTTTTTTCCTACTGAGATGGAATCCACAGCCAAGATATTTTCACCTTGTAAATGGGCTTATTTGTTTGTATGTAGTCTAAGGCTGGGTACACACAGGGAAATTATTTGTCCCGACCAAGGGTTCGATACTAGTTCGAGTGCTCGTTTGGGGCAAATCACTTTTGGTTGCGGCAACAGTGGGCACAGCCGACCGATCGTATTATCCCGTTGGGAACAGCATAAATCGGTGATTTACCAACGGGTCAGAACTCGGTCGCAGCTGTCCCGCACACACGGTAAGATATTTTTGGCCGGCCGACTGTTAGCCAGCACTCTCGGACGGTTGGCCAAAAATATCTTGCCGTGTGTACCCAGCCTAACACCTCCTTCACTAGGTGACAATATTATATAAATATTGTCTGAACACAGCTGGCACTTATCTGACTGACTTTATAGTCAATATCAATAATAGTAAATGGGCCAACAGAGGTCATATAAGAATGTGGGGGTAGCAAATATTAATAATCATTTTTCTTTTTTTCATTCAGCTCAATTAACAGTCAGTAGATGGTCTAATGGAATGAGTGCAGATCATGAAGAAATTAATGTCACTTGTAGAGTGCCTAAAGCCAAAGCTGTTAAGTCAACCAAAATTGTCACTTTCTAGATGTGCCTTGGACCTACATTCAATCTCTGCCAATAACATCAGAACGTTTTCAGATGGAAAATAATGGACAGAATATTTTGAAATGATTCCTGCACATGTTATACAATAGCATAGGAATAACAAAGAGAAAAGAAGGTACCGCACACAGAATGTCCAGACTATGTACAACCCTTTATTAAAGAGACAGATTGGGGTATAATGTGCAAACACGTTAGAAACATTTAAAAATACAAAATATATACAGATAGAAAACAGTAGCACCCTGACTAATAAATACAAAGTGTCTAGTGCACGTGCAGCCCTCCATCACTGAAAAAACACAGCAATAAATCACATGCAGAGCTCCATATTAGAGTATCATACACTTATCTGTTCCTGGTAACCGTCATGTCATAGTGGTCGCTCAATGTTAAAGAATCTCAGGGACAAGAGGGATCCGTCAGGGGGCTGGGTAGATGACCCAATGAACGCCGGACGCGTTTCGCCCTAAACCAGGGCTTTCTCAACAGCACGCTTTGTTATTCCTATTTGATCCTGGTACCTGCACCTGAACTCACTGGAGTGCAATTTGAATGAATAATTCAGTCCTGTGCCTCAACATACTGTATAGTCATTTTTGCACATGTTATACATGCGTAAAAGAAATATATTGTATACAACATTGCTTGTAAAGGTTCTCATTCATCCAGGTCATGGTATATCTGTTGTATTCAATTAGATCAACTGGAGTTGAAGTTTAGTTCTTGAAGACGTTTCGCTAGTCATCCGACTGGCTTTCTCAATTCTGAATTGAGAAAGCCAGTCGGGATGACTAGCGAAACATCTTCAAGAAGTAAACTTCAACTCCAGTTGATCTAAGAATACAACATTGTTATAGAAAAACTGTTTAAAGGAATGTTCACCGCTCCAAGGGAAAATTATATGTAGTTAAATCCCCCCCTAATCTACAATAGTTAGCCGACGTAGAGCTAACCTGTTTTGTAGAGAAATCTTCTTCTCCCCTTCCCTTCTTCTACAAGTTCTTTTACAAGCATGCACAAGGGATTAGCATCCAGTCATTGGTTGTGAAGTAAACTCTCTTCGGTTGCTGAAAGGGGGGTAACAGAAAACTGTGCACACTTTCGGGTTAGTCTTACGTTTCTCAGATTTCTAACTATTGCGGCTTGAGCGGTGATTTTCCTATTTATAATATTTCAATTGAGATGTGGACTTGCCCTTTTATTTCTTTAATAGATTTTTTTGAGTTGCTGTTAATATATTTTTAAAATTAAAATAATTATTCATTGGTGTGTTGTGCTGTATAAAATAGTATGACTTTCACGATTTGCCAATAAAAATTCACCTCCCCCTGTTTTTAATTTAATAATGTAACTGCAACGGTGATGGTCATGTTGCTGTTAGTGAAGAATATTATCAGGGAGACTGTGTGCCTCCTTCGTCGGTTAGCTAGGCTTGTGCCACTGGAAGGGACCCAAACTAATCTAGCCTAGCTTAACCTAACAAACGATCTACTGGTAGCCATGGCAATTTCATTACATACGGTACTGGTAGCCATGGGAATTTAATTGAATGTTATTGCTACAGTAGATACATTGGATTTTAACATATTTTATTTAATGTAAAATGTTTACTGCAGGAGTCCTTTAGGGCTAAGCCACACTTGCTTCCCATTGGAATTTAATCACGTACTGGTAGCCATGGGCATTTCATCACATAATGGCAGCAAACTGTCAATTTCATCATATACTGGGTAGGCTGCAGGTCAATGCACTCATTATATTAGTGGAGGCAATGCTGCCAGAGCCACTGCCTGCACTAATGTAATGAGCAGATTGCCCTGCACATGGGCTAGGTAATAGCCCATTAGGGCTACGTGGCTGTCACATACCCATGTGCAGAGGCAAGCAGCTGAAGGCCGGAATTTAATTTGGGGCGGCAGCTCCCAGTGGTACAATGACATAATCCTGTTGGCATGCGCAGTGATGTAATCGTACAGTCGCGGAGTACTACTGGGAAAAGAAAATTTGGGGCCCCCAAAGACATGTTTACCAAAATAGTACATTTTGGGTACCTGCGAGGTGTCCACTCCCTTTCGGCCACCTCTCCCCCAATAATACATTACTCCAAAAGAAAAGACAGGGTATCTTATTCAAATGGGTAATCCCGATGTAGTGGTGCATAAATATACAAACACACAATTTTTCGGCTGTTAGGCCTTTATCAAGTGATACAACATGCCTGTTGTAATGGCCAAAACGTGTGTTTGTGAATTTCTGCACCAATACATTGGGTTTTACCCATTGAATACGGCTGGACACCCTGTCTTTTCTATTGGAGAACTGAAAGAAAGGTTTACTGGGAGTTAAAAGGACAGTTTTTTTTCATATAAAGGAATAGAACTGTTATCACTTCAAAATGTACATTGCGCAATAATCCAAGCATAGCCCAAAAAATGTCTCTTCCAACCAAATGAAGAAGAGTAGATGTATGAAAAATTTGGTGCTACTAGCAATTCTTTAATGGAGCAATGCATTAAAAAAGAGCCTGCAAATAAGGTTTTGTATTTTTTTTTCAGGTAATTAAAAGATTTTCTTTAGATGCAGTGCTAGATTATATAAAATTGTAGCTTTATAACTGTAATCATTTATCATATTAGATTTAAAACATGAAATGATGAATTTTAGCCTAGAGGAAAGTATTATCTAAAGACATGTAAAAAAGTTAATATCAAATCATAAATAACAATAATAGTAAATGTGGATGAGTGTTCATACAATTTAAATCGATCTCCAATATAAATAAAGTAGAGTGAGTTTGTTTACCCTATCCAGGCTTTTTTTTTATGTCAGTCTTGGACCGCTGCAGAATCGATTAGACATGCAGTGACCGCAATAGGCTTTAGTTCCATAGAAAGTATATTGTTGTTACACATAGTGTTGCCAAGTGCAGGAGCAGGGATATGGAAAGGGGTGCGTCTAGCCCCCTAGAATATGTAAATCTTTAAGAGCTTAAAAGAAGAGAAAGGAGGGTCAGAAGAGGAAGAAAAACTGATTTAGGGCTAGGCACGTGATTTCGTATCTCGAAGAAATCACATGTGCAATGTGGCCATGCCCTCAAGGTTGGCGACAATCCTTATTGCTGTGTGATTAGGTGGAAAATGACTTCACACAGTTTACATGCTCTTTGAACCCTGTTGGTTGAGGAAGATGACTTTTACTGTTTGGTTTATTTTATCGCAATTTGATATTTTGACATTACCCAATATTTTTTTTTGTTCAGTTTACCAATTTTCCAAACTAATATAAGATGTTCATGAATGTAAGGAGAAAATTAATTTAAAGTGATATGCTGACCAATCAGTTTGTTCTGTGGGATTAATAAAAATGATTATTTGCAGACTGGCAGTCTATATGAGTTAAATGTTACAAATTCTGTAGTGTCCTATTGCCAATAACACTGGATTAGCGACTAACTAACAAATGCTTCATTATTAAGGCGATATCGTTAGTTTACATTAATATTTTCCACTTTCTCTGCCATCAGGACACAATCTGGTTCAATGAATTCAATATTCAAAATACTGTATATAATCAGTTAAAGTTTATTTTATTAGCATAAGCAGAACTGTTATAAGGCTTTAATGTGCTTTGGTTACAATTTGCAAAATCACCAAAACAATAGTTTTATTTTATGGAGATTTTTAGATTTTCGGTATAATTGTAGATAGAGGGTCTTTTCCTTCTGTGGTGGTCGGCTTTTTACTTTCTCCGGGTAAATGTGTCAGCGCCAACACTGAAAAGAAAAAGAAAAGACAACAATTTCACTCTAATGTAAATTCTGCAGCATTGTAAAGAAGGGGTAATACGGACAGTCGTTATCGGGCTGTATTTATAAAGGTGAGCATTCGCAAATCTTTAATTGTAAACTAATGATAAAGATTGGTAGTTTACAGCGGATTCCTTTTCATCACAGTAAATAGATGTATATTGTGGGGGTGGACATGTCCTTTAATACTGGGGGGCTGTCTAACTGTCTAGTGGACTAGAGGCCTGACTGGCCATATCCTAGCCAAACCTTATCAGTCGTAAAACTTTTTGAGCCTAGTGCTTTTTTTTACAGCCCGTAAAATATCCTCTCAATATGCACACACATCTAATCACCCACCCTATAACTAACAAACACACACACATCTAATCACCTTATAAACCTAACAAACACACAGCTAATAACTAACACACACATAGTCTTCCATACATGGCAAAGCTGCTGTGTTGTGCCTTCACTCTGTCTATCAATATGAAGCAACTATGCTGGGAAGGACTATGTGCCTACTGACTTTATAACCTGCCTGCGCTGGTTTTAGGGAACTCTGGGAAGAACCACGCCAGCAAAGGGCGAACGAGGGGTGGGGCCAGGGATCTCAGACTCAGGGATTTTACTCTGCTGACCCTGCATTTGCAACAAAGTTTTAACTTAACCTGGTGAGGGAGGGGGAATTTTATCTCAGTGATGTACAACTGTTTCTGACACAGTCTGATCCTAATTCTGCAGTTTTTAACAGAGCTGAAAATTTTCATGGACATTCACAGTGGGCCACAAGAAATTGCAGGAGGGCCGCTTGCTGGCTACACGTTGGGCATCTACTAGTTGTTGTTCCCTCCCCGTATAGTGTTTCACTAATATTGTGTTAAAGTACTGTGTTCTGCCATTAATCTACAGGTACCTTGTTCCTTTCCAGTTTTCTGCTGCTGTGTCCAGCTTGGATCGCAGGAGCCAAATAGTGTTAAGAATTTCTTCTCCCTTTTTATTAAAGAAACATTGACCGGTCCAGACTGTCACTGAGTCTGTTAGAAGTCCATTGGTTCAGCATGGAAGGAAACAACAGTAAAAAATATAAACCTTATTACAAGCCCAAACAAAGGTACATGGTTTAGAATACAAGTAAAATCTACAGGGAGATTCAATTAAAGTTCTTATTGTTTAAAATGGTGCTAATTTTGCCCCAACCAATCAGATGTTATTTAACATTTGTAAGGTAACATCTGATTGGTTGGGGCAAAATTAGCACCATTTTAAACGATAAGAACTTTTATTTAATAACCCTGATAGTTCTTTAAACTAACTGGCTATGTTTTAAAAAAAAAAAATTTGTAAACCTGTGTGTAAAGCAGATCAGAGATGTGTAAAACGTGTACATAATTAGATTTATTGGTTTAGGATTATTGGTTTATTGTATCATTTATTTGCATGGAAAGAATTGTGTACCAATACTATATTAGGGCTAGGTCCCACTATCACACATAGCGGCGCATGCAGGTTTTTTGCAATTCGCTGCTGTGTGTGATACTTCATGTGCGATGCGCGTTCCGGGCCAAATCATGTTATTGGCACGCATGCAAACCAATAACATAGTGGGAACTACCCAGTAGCATTGCATTGGTAATGCGGACCAAAAGCGTGAACAGCGCAAATCACGCTAGCCCTTGTATATACCATACCACATTATCTAAATGCATCAAGTGAAATCTCAGCTTCCCTGACAAAATGCAGAAAACTCTCTACCCCTAACTGGCTGTGTCAAAATGACAAATACAGAATAGATGGGTTTGTCAATCAAATCAGATTTTGCTACTGTATAGGGGCTTTGTATTACCGATAAAGGTCCATTTAACTGTAAAGCCGAATGTAGGTTGGCTAGAGAATTGCTGGTACCCAGTGACAGGGGATTGTGTAATAGTACTGTTGGTTGAAGATACAGCTGTCTGGTAGACCCCAGAGAACAATCCATTGCTATTTATACTTTGTATGGTCATGTTCGATCCCAGTTCGTTTGTCCATCTTCCTCTCAAGTTACACTACAAGATGTGACAATAAACAATCATTATAATTATGCAATATAAATTATTCAGAAATAATACAATAAATTTCATATAACAACATAGATAAAGACTGTATATTGTGTACATGGTATCTTCAACTTGGAGAAATGACATATATATATATCACAAAGGGTGGTCCCCAGGTAGCAAATAATCAAATGTCTTAAATCGGCTCAACCATGTGGGGAGGGTACACAATCCTCCAACTTGATAGTCACAAAAAATAGTTTCACACGAGAACCAAAGTACAGTGCTTTAGTGATATTTATTGGAGATGTAGCACTACAGTGGTTCATTGATATTTATTTGAGATGTAGCACAACGGGTTTCAGACCTTGTCGGTCTTTTATCAACCCTCCCCCAACACCCTTATATATACTCGAGTTATTGCATGTTCATGACACTAGCTACCTCCCTCTTTTGACCAGGTATCATATAGCAATTATAATCGTACAAAAACCATAGCATATATACACATTTGAATACACACTACAATTACCCATAGTCTCCAATTCAAAAGGTATAGTACTTTATCATAACCAAGAGGATGGATAGTAGGGAAGTGGGTGGAAGTGACACAGATACCTGAATTAGTTGTAAGATTGAGAGTACAGTTTTCCTCTTACCTTTTGAACTTCTGCTGCATACACACTGGAGAGCAGAGCAAGTGCAAATAGAGAATGAGTCTTCATACTGAGTTCAGTTCTTGTGGAACAAGCTATTCTATTGTTCTCCTGGGCTGTACATTTATACCTGTTTAGCGGTTTCTAAAGATGGGTGTCACCTTGTAATTTTGACTTCCTTTTTCCTAGATAATTTGCATATAGAAATTATTTTGGCATTTCTATTGTTGGTCTTTGTCCAAATATGAGAAATGAACTGGAATTTCCAAATAGTTTATATTGCAATTAAAAATAGATACAAGATTAGGCCCTTATCCTGGCTACTATTCAGCTGTGGAGGGAGGTAAGTATAATTCTCCTTTAAGACTGGGATGTATGTGTGTATATGTATATATATATATATCCCTTATATTATACCTTATATTATATAAATTTATTTATATCTCAATAGGAGATTGCATTGAGTTTTTTTGGGGGTATAGAATATTACATATATGAAAGGTGTATATGTATGTGTATACTGTGTGTACTAATCTCACTACTACCATTTAATTGACCATCAGTAAATGTATATAAAGTATAGCACTGACTTATATTAGGTACAACACAAAATATACAAAATACATAAACGTACTTACAGAGCTGAGATCCCTATTTTAAAATGTAATGGTCAAATGGCAGCTTAAGTATAACAAAAAAATATTCTGTCTGCTACACAGGATATGATGTGTATTGTAATGGACATATACACCAAGGCTCCTTATATACCACCTCCAGCCTCCAGGTGGTATCAGTGAGTAATAAAATACAAGACATCCCTGTTCTCTATGGTAGGAGGAGAGAAAGTGAAAGTGGATTGTGGTGTGTGCTTTAGAGTGTTATTGACTGCAACACAAGATCCTGTGAATAAGACCCTGCGTATAAGACCCTGTGTATAAGACAGATTATTGGACAGACAATTTACCTTATTGGATACAAACTCTGAGTCAACAGATAAGTGTACACCAACTTACAATATTCAAAGTGGTGCACCATAAACAGGGACACTGCACATATTATGTGGGAACCTGTTTATGTGGTGCACTGTCCAGACATCCCACCCTGCCACTATGTACTTGCAGGCAGGGGTTGAGAGGGGTTGAGAGGGGGCGTGGCGGTGGGGCGTGATGTCATTTACGTCACGCCGTGGGCGGGGCGAGGTTGGAGGAAGCGGGGTTGTGGGCGTGATATGGGTGGTTCGGGGGTGTGGTGTGCGAAAAGGGGGCATGACGGAGGAGATTCAGGACTCCTCTCCATCGCGGGAGGTTGGGGTGGTCTTGCGGGAGTGTGTGGCAGACCACCCCAATTCAAGGGAGACTCCCGGAAGATCCGGGAGGGGTGGGATATCTGCACTGTCTGCTTTGTGCCAGTGCCAGACCACCAGAGTAACCCACTGTGTGCCATACTACCCATAATCCTTCCATAAAGTAGTCATCTAGTACAAATTGGTGGCAGCAGTAATACCATTTATTCTCCCTGTTTTCTCTGTATGTATGTTCTCTGTATTAAGCTATTGAGGCTGCTACTGATAGTATTGATTTAAATCCTCCTGTCCTTATACCTGCAGATGAAATGTCCCTATTAGACTCAGTAGCTCTACCAGGCCCAATTGCCAAACCTATTTGATGAAATCTGATCCATTTCATGGGGTAACTAGGGAGTGGACTGATTGGCTAGAACAATTTGAATTGGCAGCCAATATTAAAGGTTGGGATAAAGGTGCTCGCTTGCAAGTCCTTAGCCTTTTGCTTAGTGGTAAAGCCAGGCAGGTATACCAAGGATTTACTGTAATACTGAAATAAAAGCAGTTTCAGTTATTAAAAATTGCTCTGAATCAACTTTTTTCAATTGATCTGTATAAGAGTATTAAAGGATAAATCCATTCTTTAGGTACAGACAAGACAGGAAGTGTAAGGAAGTTCCTGTATTACACCCAGTTGTGTGCTGTTTGTAAACCATGTGACAGCCTTAGCCAATTAGAAAATGTATCAGACTCCCACATTATCCTCTCCATAGAAAGTAATTAGACAATCCAGTTTCTGTTTGCTAGACAGGTGATGTCTGTAAATGATTAAATGACTTTGCATGTCTCTGAAACTACCCAGTATTCTTATAGAAATAGACAGTTTTTCCCTTTCTTCCACTATTGATATAATAATAACTGTGAAGCTGTGAGGTACCTTCTGTTATAAGAAGGCTCTACTTCATTTTAGCTCCTTTATCCATACCTCTCATTAACCTGTAAAGCTAATCAGTATCCTGTGTTTTCAAGTCCTAACCCCATAATGAGTGTAAATTTGGAACTTGCTGTGGTAAATACTAATAAGTATGAACCTAGCATGTTATTCTGGATCCTGTATAGGGTCTCAGGATGTCCAATGGGGCTGTTCAGATTGAGTTGCACATTGTGGCAGGATTGCCTGGATCTGTTTTCAGATCTGCAGGTTAATACCATTTAGGCTGAATACATATAACACTATCATGTGTCCCAACTGAGCATCTGCTTTGAGTGAGAGCTCTGCCAGAAAATTGACTGTTGGTCACAGCAACAGTGGCTGCAGCAATCAGTGACAGACCAATCATGTGGTCCCATAGGGAACTGCATGATCGGCCGTGATTTACTAACTGACCCGTGCGTCTGATATGGGCGACTGAACTTGGTCGCGGCTGGCTGCCCCACACCATCAGATATTTTCGTCTGACTGATCCATGGCACTATCGGTTGGTTACTGGTGTTTACCAAGCCTTAAGGTTCATACACGTGCGATCGTGGGTGCCAACCCGTGACGCACGATGTGTATGAATGGACGATAATCGTGCCATGTATGGGCACATTATCAGGCGAAATGGCCGTTCTGAAGATATCGAGAAAGTTCGTTGTGGACAAAACGCGTGTGGCTTATCACTTATTTACTCTTGCTACTGTATCTTGATGAGATGCTCCAAACTATTTAAACTACTTGATGTATGAAAATTACTATTTTTTTCAAATGTTTATAAGACTTACGGACTACCAATGTTAGTACTGTGTCGCGAACTTAGCATCATGGGATATTTTCCCAATTAGACCACCTACCTTGTTATACAGGATACTTTGCTGCAAAAGAGTACATACTGTTGTTTTTAATTGTTTTTATTAGCTTTCCCTGTTGTTAAATAAAGGATTTTTATTATAAGTGTGCTATGGGTTCTGTTTCTCTTTGTTCCATTGCCGTTCTGAAGATACACGGCACAATTATCGTCCAAAACGGCTGTTCATACATGTCGTGCGTCGGCCCTCCGACGATCACACATGTGTATGAACCTTTAGACTTCATGGATTATAACTGCCAGGTAGGTGGTATTTAGAAGTGAGGGCAAATATGGTAAGGTTTATGAGGCTGTGAGAATTTGGGTGAATCTCACCCGCACATAAGTATTTAATGCCAACTATTAGCTGGCGTTAAATACTTACGCATAAAGAGGCACGCAACCTCTGGTAAATTACTTTGCAACAGCCGCACGAGTGCCTCTTCCGGTACTCGCGCTGCCGGAGACGTCTAGCTAGGATTGTGTGTGGTTTGTTCCCTAGTTCGTAAAATTTTTGTCGAGACCATAAAAGTGATTTTTCTACTCTATGTGTCTCTAGAAGTCTAAGTTGCGTACGGAGAGATAATATTTTACGAAGGGTGGAAAGAGTTGGGTGATTAGCTAGTTTTTGTTCGTGGTGTTGAAGATCCCTGAGTGTGATGTTGGTTTCTGTCTTTCTTTAGTCTAGAGCCCCATTTAATACAGTGTCCCCTCAAGACTGATTTGTGGGCCTCCCAAAGTGTGCCTGTGGATGATACCGAGCCTGTGTTTATAGTAAAGTACTCTTCCAGAGTTTTAGTGAGGTCTTGCACCACAGTTGGGTTTCTTAGCATGGCTTCATTCAAACGCCATTGGCATGTTCTTGTGGTGGGAGCGGTTGAGTGGAGTGATAGTGTGATTGGGCTATGGTCGGACCAGGAGATGTTGGAGATATGAGAGGTGGAGGTTAGATGAAGCAGTGGTGCGGAGATGAAGAAATAGTCGATCCGGGAATGTGTATGGTGTGGGAAGGAGTAGAACGTATATTGTCTTGCAGTGGGGTGTTCAATCCTCCATGAGTCATATAGATGGCAACGGCGTATCAATTGTCGGAATCATTTTGCTAGACTGTCTTCAGGGCTTCCAGAGGGTCTAGGTCTCAGGGTGAGTCTGTCTATTCTAGGGGAGTTCCAGAGGGTCTAGGTCTCAGGGTGAGTCTGTCTATTCTAGGGGAGTATGTCATATTGAAGTCACCTCCTAGTAATATATGTGGGCAGTCCAATGTGGATAGGCGATGTAGTGTTTTCTTTAGGAATTGTATTTGGCCTGAGTTTGGTACATAAATATTACATAGTATCACCTCTAGATCCCGGAGCATACCCTGCAATATCTGCCAGTTATGTATTATTTGTTGTGTGTGGGTGAAGGGGCAGTTTTTATGGTCAAAGGCTTATATCTCGGGGACTATGTAGAATTTAAAGAAACTAAAGGTACCCTGGTGGATGGGATGACTTATAGGATACATTAGAAGAAATTAAAAAAAAACAATTTTCTCACTATAATTGCCCTTTAAGTTTGGGCGATGACCATTTAAGGGGAGGAGTCTTATGGGAATGGGAGGTTGCTCGCAGGAGGCGGGCAGTGGAATGTTTAAACTTTAGTCCCATCCACTTTACAATATCCTGAGATGAGCTGGGCTCGCAGGAGGCGAGCAGTGGAATATGAATTAATCCATTTACTCTCTGCAAGTGCAGACAAATTTTGACTGAAAATTCTCAAAAATCCTCTTCAGTTCCTGCTAATATAACATTTATGTATTTTTTTTTAATTGGAATGCAGTTATTTATTAAGAAACTTAGATCTTATTTATATATAATGACTAAAATAAATGTCACTGTCTCATGAAAAGAGAAATTTTGGGAACTACTCTATGTCATCCCAGACACTAAAGCCTCATACACGCGTCCGATGTAATGGACAAGGCATGACGCCTGAGAGCAACATACACCCACGGCGAATGGACGGTCGCTCATGCGTACGCATACACATGTCCAACTAATGGCCAAAACTCCTGTTCGTCACTCATGTACAAGGTTTAATTGGTATATCAGCTTTACATCTTGGATCATTGAAGGATTGATAAATCTACTAGAACAGATAGTCAAATACTAGCTCAGAGAAGGAAAAAAATCCAGCAAAGAATCTGGTTAAAGAATGTTCCTGCCATGTGTTTCCTGTCTCCTGAGCCAATAAAACAGGTTGTCCCTAGGTGACTGGGCTTTGTGTTTTTTGCTGTTGTTTTTATGTTCTAGTTGTATAATTTGTTTTCTATTTGAGTTCAGTCATTGAGGAAGTACTGGTATTAAGTACTGACGCTGATATATTTTACTTGTGTACAAGGTTTTTTTTAGTCATTTTGTTGTGTGTGCAGCTTTCTGTGTTTCAAACTGCTGCTTCTTGCAGAATTCGAAAGTTTGGTATTTATCCATATTCATCCTTCATGTTTTCACATTCATTGCTGATTGCAGAAATCAACATTTCAAATTCCTGTTATCATAAGGAATGTTCCTATACCTCTATCACACCCTGGCAAGACATTGGGGCCGATTTACCCAGACTCGCCGGGCAAATATATGGAGTTAAAGTCGTGCTAACGGGTTCGCCACTGGTTAACGACTTTAAATCCATATTAAATCACCCGTGCATTCGACACTCGCGATTCAATATCCCGTATTTTAACACCAGTGGGTAATTCCCTTACCAGGAATTACCCAGATTCACAAACACGATATTGAATAGCGAAAGGATCATTTACCCAGAGCGATAGCAACTCTGGGTAAATGAGCCTGAGTGACTTATAATGCAAGATCCTACCTCCACTACACAGTCACGCAACAGTAACTAAATATATGTAATTATTCACTACTGTATTATCGGTAAGCTTTTTGTGTAACTCTACTTTACTAGAGTATTTCGAATGGCGAGACTTTTTACTTAAACTCCACGTTTCAAAGTTTAAATCAACTATGGTCCAAAAAATGTCAACATCCATTTCCCATGGAGGTAGGAAAGAATACTTCTTTCTTCCAGGGTGGTCTGTAGCATGAGCAGTAAGTTGTTCATGCATT
Source organism: Hymenochirus boettgeri (assembly GCA_019447015.1). NCBI lineage: Eukaryota > Metazoa > Chordata > Amphibia > Anura > Pipidae > Hymenochirus > Hymenochirus boettgeri. The sequence continues at coordinate 350,499,805 of CM033469.1, forward strand.
GTCTGACAGCTTATAGCTCCTCCTTTTGTGCATGAAACATGACTACCTCTCCCATCTCCAATGTAGAGATATTCACACATGCAAGGAAAGAGTGGTAAGATTTCAGCTAACCTCTCATGCTAGGGACCACCCAGGGAAGTAGGAGCAGAAGATCCTATGTAATTGGGAAATTGACTTGACCTTGGTTGCCTTTAAAACATATTACTTATATCTCCACTACATTTCTTTTTCAATTTGACTTTGACCGGATCGGACGAACGGACGATCGGACGTGTCGGTAAATCACGGCCGATCGTGTGGTTCCATATGGGACCGCACAATAGTTCGCATGGACTATCGGCCGCACCCACTATTGCCACAAACGACAGACATTTGTCCCGGGCTGAGCGCTCATGTGTACCCAGCCTTAGTGCTCCCATTCTTTAGTCAACATGGGCATGATGGGGCAGCCAATCACTTCTTCGCATTGGAAATTTGATTGACTTCTGAGAACAGTGCTCTTGAGAAAATGTCTGCTTTCAGCCTGCTCAAGAAGTTGGGGCCAGGGATTTGATCCTTGGGGAATTTCCCAATTGATCTGAAAGATATCAATAAGCAGGCTATTGAACTGATAGTTATTTTCTATAATGCAGTGGCATTTACTGACTCACTAGGGAGCAGCATCATCTGGTATGTTACTGAGAGCTAGGGTTCCCAGATCAAGGGTTCCCAGTGGGCTCAAAGTATATTCATCCAGGAAAACAAGGAATAAACCTAAGGAGTCAGGAAGCGCAATTAAAGCAGTAAGTTTGACAACTATCGTATTTTCGATTATTAGCAAAAATATATCCCTGAGTTCGGAAAACTGAACTAGTTTGGAAAGTTCCAATAGTTCCAATTCTTCCAAACTATGAAAGTTCGGATTGAACTTGGGTTCGGTTCTAAGTCTATGTCTAAATAGATGATAAATGGTGTGGGCCCCTTAATACTTCATGGTAGTTTCCTGGTCTTATGCTTTCTGGTTGGCCCCAACAACCCAGTTCAACACTGCCAGGTCATGTGAAGATTGGTGGACATTCTTAATTAGTGCGCAGAGCTGCAATGTTTGCAAAATCATTGTATTTAAACTGCTTTAATCCTGCCTCTGCTTTACTGCACGTCCTCTGGTCTTCCATTAATCTGATATCCAGAGGGATAAACAAGAAACATACGGATTGGCTAAAAGAATCTCTTCTTTATTAATGGCTCAGATTTCTCATCTGTTGTCAAGTTAGCCAGTGTTTTTTAAACATGACTATAATGTCTTTAATTTATTTCTAAGGTGATAATCCTATCAAGCAATAATTAGGACATTTGGGTCAGCTCGAAAAAGCTTGCTATAATTATCATCTCAGTTAGCTAACAAAGGTCACGTCTATGTGCCATGATTGACTCTGTCACAGGTGTACAACATAGCACCTGGTCAACCATATTCCATGCTTCTTTCTTCATTTCCATTTGGCTCCCTATCAGCCAGTAGCTCTTGTTTCTTTTAAACACACGTTCACAGCAGATACAATGACGCATTTAAACAAGTGATCTGCAATCAGAGACTATAAACTAATTTCCGAGACCGAGATCCATCTAGTATATTGTAGGGGGTTGGTAAGAAACATACTGCAAAGTTAAAAGAATTAGCCGTCTGGCCTATCTCGCCCTAAAAGCCTTTTCTTTCTTTTTAAGGCTCTGATAAATAAGGGTGATAATCTTGGCTGCTATAAGAAATGTTGGAAAATGACATTTTAAGTACTTACTTCCTACCTCATTAGTCAGAACCTGCGCAAAGATGAGTGATGTCGGCTTGGAAATTGTGGATTAGGTTACATTCCGCTGCTATGGTGAACCAGCTGCTAGTCAATAGATTTACAGGACAGGGATTGAAAAATTGCTTTGAAGTAAAAATACTTTTAAGAACACTGTGCTATTGCAGGACGTTTAGTCTACAGAATCTTAAAGGACACGTCCACCCCCAAAACTAAAATTTAACCTCATACTGGCTCCACTGTATAGTGCAAAAAAATCTTTACCTTACATCTCTGCTCCAAAAGGTCCCTCAGCAGTGTCTGTGTAAAGTTTAGGAAAGTGAAGAGTAGGAGCCTGTCTTCCTGGGTAAATGTTTCCACCTATTCTCTTCCCATGGGATGTACTAGGCATGCGCAGGGGAGCGATTACCCCCTCTATCCAGATCCATCTCCACCATCTTATGTTCTAGCATAAAACTATTTTAGTATATTGTAGCTCTCCCCCTCCTAACCCAAACTGCATGGTTAGTTCGTAAAAAAAGATAAAATAAATTTACTTACCAGCCCGGGATCCATTGGCTCTTTCAATAGCCAGCAGCCGCGCCTGTGATTGGCAGCCTCTCTGGCTGGTAAGTAAGTTTATTCTATCTATTTTTACGAACTAACCACGAAGTTATAGCAAGGTTAATAAGCACTGTGGCTCTCTGTAAATGAGGCTGACAGAAATGGCTTTTAACTGTGGAAGAGAGATTTTCAACCTGTGGAACAATTCCTCTCATGCCCCCCTTAAGATAGATTTGAGACACATAATAAGACAGATCAACCCTTCCCCCCAATCTGCAGCAAACTATTGCAGCCCCTGCTTAACTCCGCCTGTGCCAGTCCCTAAATTGACCTTAGCCATGCATTGGGGATGCCTGCAGTGGACCATACCATTGTGTGAAATGTAAAACAGTGAGTAGTAATTTAAGCTGCTTCATAGCTGGTTCTCATGCTAAAACATTAAACAGGTTGTCTGGTTGGTAAAAAATAAAAATAGTTTTTTTCAGATGAAAGAAAGAAAATGTTTGGGGGCTAATATTTATAGTTTGTAAAAATGAATCACGCACTTGGCAGGCAGGTTAGTCTGTTGATGCTTAGAGGAGGTCAGACTAGAAATGTGAAATTTCCCCAAATTCATTTATTTTTGTCATTTCCCCAAGATTTGCTTGGTGAATATAAATCTCGTTTGCCCTGATTGGAACATGTTTTAAGAGATGGCTGAAGTTTTGCCTTAAACCTAAGTAAAAGGAGCAGACACTGAGCACTACATGTCTACCCATTATTCTTCCCTGTACTTAATATAGAGAGATCGGTCTGGAATAATCTCCTACACATTGGTACTGTGTGTGCCCAGCCTATGCTAAAGCTAATCAATGTCATTAAGGTTTTTAGGAGAAATCATATCTAAACTTTATTGTCGCCTGAAAGGGAGATTTGGGTAACTATTGGTGCCTCTTTGATGACCTTTTTTGGTCTCGTTACCTAACATAAAGTAAAATAGATATTTTGTCATTGCTATTAAAACACGGTGGCCAGTCAGCTGTTCGTTTATACAGAACTGTTACAGTTAACAAAACATTTAATTGGTCCATTTCCAGCTGTGCATGAAGCCCTGTCTGTGCATGCGAATAAATAGGCATGCACACAAAATTGTCTGGTATAAAATCACTGCTGTGTGTAATATGCTATAAAATGCAAATGTAATATGTACAAAAAATATTTGTACCGTGGGGCAGCACGGTGGCTCAGTGTTTAGCACTGATGCCTTGCGGCGCTGAGGTCCTGAGTTTGAATCCACCCTTGGACACATCTGCAAGGAGTCTGTATGTTCTCCCTGTGCTTGCGTGGGTTTCCTCCGGGCACTCCGGTTTCCCCCACAATCATAAAGACATACTGATAGGTTGTATGTGTCATATAAATGTGCTTAGATTGTAAGCTCTTTGGGACAGGGACTGATGTGAATGTATACATGTAATTGTAAAGCGCTATGGAAGATGTTAGCGCTATATAAATCCATCAGAATAATAATAATAATTAATTCAAGAATGAGCAGGTTATTGGACAAATGTATCATAGCAAGCTGCAAAGATTAATGGATTACAATAGGTACAAATTTTTTTTTTAAAAGGTATGATAACCCCCAAATGAAAGATTTAATCTAACCAAATTACCTGCAAAACCTCACCAGGTTTAAAACTTGGTTCGTAAATATACCAAACTCGTGTCCTTGTCTCTCTGCAGCTGCTGACCCATAACTTTTACATGCACAGCAGAAGGGGCCGAACCTGCAGAGGCATCAGTGATTGGCTAAGATGCAATGTTTCAGCCAATTACTGACAATTCTAATGGTAGGATGTAGCAATTGGTATTGGCGTGAGTATGGGCCCCATTGCTGTGCTCCTAGCTGTGTGGCTGCAGCAGAAACATTAAAGTCAGATGCCTTTAATGGATACATATGCCAGAATTTCTATTCAGAACAAAGGGTACTAACATCTTACGTGAATTATGAATGGAAATAAAAATTCTAGAATATTTATCATTTTCATATTGGTAAAATTGGTCTTTAAGTAAATTTAATCATTAATTTAATAAATCTGCATGTCTCTTTCTATTCCTTTAAATAATTAAAACTTAGTGGAAATGCAATGTACTATAGAAAAGTGGCATTGTCGGAATTAAAAGCAGCATTTCCTAGGCCAAAAAATATCCATAATCCCCAGCTGACAATTTTGCAGTTATTAACAAACAAACAACATTTTGTTAAAGTCTGGGAAATATATTTGTTTGTTTCAGATTCCTCAGGAGAAGATGAAAAAATATGGACTTCTCTCCATATCCATATTTAGATTTTACTATACATTATAGTTTATGGTCCAATCTTAAAATCTAGACCCAAATTTGGGAATGGGTTTGTTAGTCTAAATCAAGTTTACATTTTGGTCAACATTTGTGAGGATCCTGGTTTAAATCCCTTCTGTCTAATACCCTGATATTGCACGAGGGGTATGTGTTTTTTTATAAAATAAGTGTTTGTTTAGAGCCTTAAATATCCTGTAAATAAATTCTATCCTTATAAATGATGCTTTATTAATTCTAAATGATGCTTAGCTATCTCACATAGTTTATTAAAATGTGAATATTATAGGCAATACTGCACAGTGATGGTGATGTCACCGGCAATGGCTGGCGGCTGCATATCTTATCTGCAGCTGTGTGAGCTCTCACAAAGCTCATAGAGCTTGCAGAGGAGGTGAGAACTGCAGGGGTAAGTTTAAGGAGCTTCAAGGACCATGGGCACAGGGAGGTAAGTTTAATGATCTTGGCCTTTGGGCGGTGAGAAAAGTGGATATAGATTTTAGTAGTGGGCAGACATACCCATAGCCAGACAAATAGCTGATAACAAGCATTTTTTGATAGAGCTGAAGCTGCACAGGACCTTTGAGAGCATCCTCCCCTTCTACCAGCATCTAAAAGATATAGCACATGTCCAGAACAAGATCCATATCCATTGTAGTAACAATCCTGCTAATATGGTCCTGGTTACATATTCCTAAAAAAACCTTCCGGATAATCAAGTTGGTGAATCAATATGTTGGATTTCTGTCTTATCTTCTGTGACACTTTTAGGCTTTTCTTTTGTTTTTCTTTAATTTGTCAGATTTCAAAACTCTTTTCTAACGCCAGGATTCCAAACCATGGAATGCAAACATTCCACGGGCAGGGTTTATGTACATTTTTATATGAAAATGGTCATGTTTTCACAATACAAATATTTGGGTTTTGGGTGTGATACAGAACCACACAGTAGAATTGTAAAAACAATTTTCCCATGGAAATACCACTGGATTCCCCTGCGGAATACTTTAAAGTGACAGTCATCGCAAAATAACTGGCATGATGGTAAAGTCTGAGAAATGTATTTACTTTCCCAGATTCCCAAAGAAATTTCTGTTATGTAATCACTGTGTTAGACATGTGGATCATTTGCTACATTATTTTCCTTATGAACCCTATAATACTGAAAATAAAGGCCAGGATCCTGAAACCAATATTTCTTTCTGTATGACCATGTTTAGCTGGTCAACATGGAGTGCTCTGCTCTCATTTTAAAGTAACAATAAGGCCTAATGTGAATGTAAACATGTATTTGTAAAGCAAAGAAGATGTTGGCGCTATATAAACCCACAATAATAATAATAATCTCGTGGGATCCATGAAGATTGCCCATCAAACAATATGAATGTTCTAACCAGTAGAACCATTTCCTTTCTGAATAACATGTTCACACTTACACACAACAGGCGTTTCCTTACAAAGCTGTTACTACTGGAACCCCTCCCTTGGCAAGGGAATTGTTTCATTTTATTTTTTTACAAATTTATCTAAAATTTATCTGAAATTTGCTAATATGTGAGATCTGGATATTTCCCTCTTCATGAAGGTTATTTGGTTTTAGTTAAATTTCTTCATTTATTGGTTGATTTTATTTTATTGTATACAATGGTTTCCCTGAATGATGAGGATTTATGTTGTTGCACTAGAAGTAGATAGATAAGAATATGGTGGATTTCTGTATGTTGATGGATTAATCCAAGTGGCAATGGTCTTGCTTTATGGAAAGGTCCCAAGTTGTGTTGTATTTTGGGGGAGGGGTTTACTTCATTCCTAAAGCCCCCCCCCCATAAACGAGATTGTAATTTTGATAAATTCGATTGGATTGCTCAAAATACTGCTTTCATGATCAACCTATTGAAAAAATGAACATCAGGCCAGGTGAAAAAAATTTCCTCCCATCCAATCTTCAGCCACAATGTTGGAGGTTTCGAGTGTTTTTTTTCGATAAGATTTCCAATTGCTGCACTTGGTTTGCAATCTGATCGGGGAGACAACTTCCCATGTATGGCCAGCTTAAGGAAATAGCAAATAAAAGGAAAATAAATCTCCCTGCATTGATGTTTTAAAAGAATCTTATCTTCGTTTTGTGTGCATGACCTCACAAAGGGGTGAAAGTGACATCACTAGATACCTTATTCCTCCCCATGAATTGGTTCCACAGAAGCTGAAACAAGAGGGATCTGATCTGCACCTGCTCAGGATGGATGGTGGACCTCTGTTGGGTGGTGTGTGTTACATCATTTAATGGCAAGCATTAAGGTTTAAGTACGTCTTGTGAAGTATTCATGTTCATTTAAATTATATCCCATTGACATCTCTGGGCCCAAAAAACACTTAAATAAAGAAAAGCCTTAAAAAGGCAAACTCCCACAATACATTGTAAAATGTTACAAAAAGCCTATACAAGCAGTGATGCATCTCTTGCGCACAATGCAGCAGTCATTGTTCTTCCACTTATAGCTAAGAAATGTATCATCCAGGAAAGTTATTAAACTTTGGATTCTTGTAGCAGAATTTGTTAAACCCAAATTATTAATTTAATAAAAAATAAAAAACAATAAAGCTCTTTTACGATCCTGAGACCAACCCATGCTCCTGGCTCCAAGTAATGGATATAAACTTTAATTGTTATATTTTAGCGGAAAGTTCAAAGACACATTGGTGGGTTATTTCTAATCATAAATTATATCAGAAAGGGGTAAATCTTATGACATAAAGTAAAGAGATTTCCTCAGTACAGATGCAGCCTGGGACTGAAACGGAAATCCCGGATCCGAAGTTCCTTTCGGATCCATTCGGAACGAATCAAAGCTTTCGGATTGTGGAACGATCCTTATTTTCGGTAAACCTCTAAAGTAGGGAGCTACATTCAAAGTGTTACTGGATATACTAGACTACTTTCAAAACCTTTTGAAAGTTTGTTGCCTCGTATATGGGGTAACCCTCGAAAGTCTACATGCGGTGCTACATTCAAGGGTTACCGGAAGCTTTGTAAGGTTACTGAAAGTAGCCTCCAATATACATGCTGAAGCTCCTAAATAGCTTGCGAAATTCGATTTCCATTTGCCAGGTGCCTCAGCCATCTACATTAAGTTACCAATGCTTTATTTATACTTTTTCGGAATTTTTGGATTTTTTCCCCATTCCAAAAATTGGAAAACAGAATGAAACTCGCCAGTTTCAAACATCTCAAATCATAAATTTGTATTCATAATAAGGTTGTGTTTCAACATGTGTGTTGGGGGATCAAATACAACCAAATGGCCCTTTCACGGAAGATCACAACATTTTTTGACCACGCCCACTTTGCTAAGGTTACACACTTTAAGTTACGCCCATTTTTAAGTCCTCACCCCTGGGTACACTTTCTAAGTCAAGTTATACTTACCCAAATTTTCCTTTGTTCCTAATGAACTGGAGGGCTGACTTATACAGGCTAATGAAATGAAGTGATGACTAACAGCAGCTAACAAACTGGAGGGCTGGCTAACCCTGAATAATAAACTGAGGGGCTGACTTACACTGGCTAATAAACTGGAGGGCTGACAACACTGGCTAATGACCTGGAGGGTTGAGGACACTGGCTAATGAACTGGAGAGCTGAGGACACTGGCTAATGAACTGGACAGCTGACTGGTAAATGATCTGAAGAAGCAGCAGTTTCCTATTCCTTGCCTATGTTAGAGTTAGAGGTGTGCGCTGTGCCTGTCAAGCATGTAACTTACTAATAGCTACTGTGGCAGCCAACATTTTTAATTGGAAACCAGCCCTGGGGGCATTTGCCCCTCAGCCTACTGGGCCAGTCCTCCCCTGTGGGTGAGGGTCCCCTACACTACAGCAGATTTTTTTTTAAAAAAGAGGTGGGCTTGCCCTTTAAGATAACAATTTGTTTCCACACTTTCTTGTGATATCCTAATTGGAAAAGGCAGCATTAGTTTTCTTTATACAAATAATAAAATCAGTAGAATAATATATTCTGCTCTATTCTATTGATGGTTGCAAGGCAGCAATGATGGACAGCACGGTGGCTCAGTGGTTAGCACTGATTTCTTGCAGAGCTGAAGTCCTGAGTTCGAATCCACCCTTGGACACATCTGCAAGGAGTTTGTGTTCTCTCCGTGCTCCGTGGGTTTCTTCCAGGCACTCCGGTTTCCCCAACAATCATAAAGACATACTGATAGTTTGTATGTGTGCATAAAGTGATTAGATTGTAAGGGCAGGTGATGTGAATGTATACATGTAATTGTAAAGCGCTGCGGAAGATGTTGGCGCTATATAAATCCACAATAATAATAATAATATATAAAAATTTTTCCTAGTAAGAACATTTTTTATGCATTAAATTAAATTTTCTCATTTTCTACTCATTCCATCAGTATAGTCATTTCATTACTGTGATTATTTTATCATGTGTTGTTGACATGGGAAATGTAGCGTTTCTTCAATTACCAGGACTATCAAACCAAAGATATTATTTTATTATTCATTTTGCTTTTTGGAACACACAATGATTAATTCCAGACTCAGCTTTATTGGCGTAATATTAAAGAAAAATTTTATACAAGCATGAAAAGGAAAAAAAAATCTTTCTGTATTTACTTTTAAAGGGCATGTACACCCTTAAACCCCCCCAAAAAAACAACTGGTGACTGGTCAGTTATTTGCCCGCAACCCCAACAGCTATTTTCCCCAGTTTATTACATGCACTTGTAAGCAGATAGTTTACTGAGAAGTTCTTTTCCATTCTGACAAAAGTACTAGTCTCCTCTCTTGGTTCACAGAGCTTTGTATAAGCTTGAACATGTGCAGAGGAGGCAGCAGGCGAATCAGCAATCAATCATTGGCTGTGATGTCAGCAGTAACAGCCTTGATTGACTGCATGGAGGGAAGGGCCAAATTACTCTGACAGAATAAAGGCAATTATTATCCTTAAAGGGTCAAGATACTCACTCAAACAACTTTACATTATCTGAAACTACAATTTAAGAGAATTAAAATGGTGGTACTCACATATTTATCTGTGCTTGCTTTGTTATTAATTTATTAATGTTTAGTGAGTGCTCCTAGTTGCCCCCACCCTCCCTTACTCACTGCCTTCTTGCAGTGTCTGCGACACTAATAAGTTCTGCATAGCCTCACTATGGACCCTGCTCTGCTTACACATCTCCCTCCCCCTGCCTTCTTTTCTCTGATGATTCTCATAATTGTTGCAGAAAGTGTGCTGTCAGACAGCTAAAGACCCTAGTAAGAGGTCATTAATGGGTCACATATTACAATCTCTGCTCCTGGAGTGACAGGTCTGTCCCTGTAAATGCTGTGATTAAAATTATGATTTCTCAGGATCTACAGCCCAGATTTAAAATCTGAAAAAAGTTTTGAATCAGTGGAATCTTGAAGCAGTGGGATTCTATTTTAGAATATAGATACCCTTTAAATAACTGTTTAGAAATGCACCTAATAAAGTTGAATCAAATGTATTCAAACATAATTTGTAAAACCCAGAATATGGAACTTTGTATGTTAATTACGATTTTCCCTTATACAAATGTTCCAGAAGCATATCCCCAATATTATAAGAGGCTTGATAATAGGGTAAAGGGAAAAGCTTAAAGTCAGGTGTGTTGGGAACGTAAAATCTGAGAGAGAGAGTTTTAATTACCCCTTACTGGAAACTATCATTCTTCCCAAATATCATTGTACCATTTTTTTGTAGATCTGTCCTCTATTTCTTTAGATATCTTTAGAACCATCTTACATTTCAGCTACCAATCAAGTGCCTTTTAATCAAATCCCTTCTGCTGTGTGTAGTTTTTCTGTAACTGAAATAGTGGCAGTTAGAATGTGTGAATTGCATGGTTTGAAATTCCCTCTCCCAATGCTGACTCATAGTCATTACTGAGCATGCTTGACTTCTCAAGTCGAGTCAGATGGAAGGAAAAGTTTGTTAAGAGTGGGAGGGGAATAACAAGGCTGCGCAAAACAATTACTGGATTGAAGGCTTGCAACAAAACACACATCTCAAGGGCTACTTGCATGAATTTATTTATAGATTAACATGAGGCAAAGTCATTTATACAGTACAGTCACCCTTTAAGTATTCTAGACTAATATAAAACAAATTCCTAAAACACTGTAATGCTTTTTAAGGGTTTTCAGTTCCTGTCACAATATTATTATTATTGGTTTGGGCTCTGAATGTGCAACAGTCTCACTGTCTACTTCCTTATAATGTGTAGCATTAGTCCTGTATACAAAATGGACCATATATTTATTATAGTTATTATAAAACATGTTAGATTGCTTCCTATGTGTGCAATTTCTCATATAATTGTATGACCTGTCTATGCACAGTTTATATATGTAGTATTTATATGTTTGTATATGTAGTATAAAGTGATAATTGTAGGAATGTAAAAATATAAAAAACAATTAATTAGAAACCCTGGTATCAATGGAGATAAAGGCTTACATTTTGCAGCCAAGTAATTAAATACTACAGTGAAGAAATGCAGTTTAGTAGTATGTCTACCCCCATTTTAAATGTATACTTACCCTTCCCACTCACCCTTATATATAACTACTTACCAGAAGTACCAGTATCTCCTTTTACCTGCTTGTCTCCACCATGTAGCACCTGTATCTTCTTCCAATGCCAGTTTTCTTCATGATTGCAGATCACCAGCCAATTACAGTACCTTAGGCTGTATTTGATGCACCTCCATTGCAGCTGTTTGAGCTCTTTAAGGCTGGGTACACACGAGCACGCCGAAAGTTCGAACCATCGATTGAACAATCCCATAGGGACTAGGATTTACCGACATGTCTGATCGTCCGTTCCTCCGATCCGCATAAGTGCCACAAATCGGTCGGTCAGCCGAAAATATCTGCTGGTGTGTACCCAGCCTAAGAATAAGAGGAGTGGAGAGACCCTCGCTGGCTGAAAGAGGTAGGTATAAGGATCTTCAAGCACAGCAGGGAGGTAAGGCTGTGTACACAGGGGCATACTTGCAGGGGCCCGGGGCACCCATGTGAGATTGAGGGCTGGGTCCCTGAACACCCTGCCTCCACAATCTCTGCAGGGACCAGCCATTTTTAAATAGCTGACCGTGCGTATCGCGGCGACACACGGTACGATCGTATCGGCTCCCTTGACTAAAGAAAAGTAAATTTTCCATCTTTCCCAACCGACCGTAGTGGCGTAAAAAGCCCACACACATGAGCGATAATTATTGTTCGTATGTATGGCCACCTTTATACCTTAAAGGGTATCTATACTCTAAAAAAATAACATTTTCAAAAATTCAGAAATTGTAATATGTGACCCATTAATGACCTCATACTAGGATCATTGTCTGCCTGCCAGCACACTTTCTGCAACAATTAAGAGAATCAGCAGAGAAAAGAAGGCAGGGGAGGGGGAGGGAGATGTGTAAGCAGAGCAGGGTCTATGGTGAGGCTGTGCAGAACTTATAAGAGTCACAGACACTACAAGAAGGCAGTGAGTAAAGGAGGGTGGGGGCAATTAGGGGCACTCACTTAACATTAATAATTTAAAGGGCATGTCCACCCCCAAAACTATAATCCCCCCACTAATGACCCCACCATGTAGTGTAGTAAAATCCTTACCTCACATGCCAGCTCCATAAGGTTCTCCTGTAGTCCCCCCCAAAGTCCCAAAAACTGCCCACCAGCAGGATAGCAGAGTCCATATAGGACTCTGCCTCCTATCTTGCCTCCGGGAGAAGTTTGGCATGTGTACTGCAGCCCTTCTCCCCCTCCCTCTCCCTCCCTCTCACTCCTGTTTTTCTATCCCTCCCCCTACCATAAAACCCCTTGCCCATATAATAGAATAACTTTCCCCAGCCCCAACCACAAAAAAATAATTTTAAGAAAGTCCCCAGAACTCTACTTACCTTCCCTCTCTCCCCCGGGATTCTGAGAAGCCGGCAGCCGCGTCCGTGATTGGCTGCCTCTCAGCCAATCACGGATGCGGCTGCCGGTCCAGCCCCCTGTTTGCAGTGTCTTTCAAGCAGAAAGCCAGGCCGGGCGTCGGAGGAGAGAGGGAAGGTAAGTTAACATCTGGTCACTTTCTTAAATTATTTTTATAGCGGTTGGGGCTGGGGGACTGTATTCTATTATAGGGCAAAAGTTGATAATAAGGGTGGACATGCCCTTTAATAACAAAGCAAGCACAGATAAATATGTGAGTACTACCATTTTACTTCTCTCACATTGTAGTTTTAGATAATGTAAAGTTGTTTGAGTGAGTATAGTGACCCTTTAAGTATAATGATCTCAGTATTTGGGGTGGGAAGGCTGGGGTAGGTAAGGTAAGAATAGAGATAAATGGTGGGGGGGGGGGAAATGCACTTTAAACACAAGAAAGTCAATAAAGGCGATTAAGCAGAGGAGGTCAGCTCAGAATTAACTTTTGGTATAGTTTGTTGTCCTTTAATTGTCTGCCTTGTTATATCTGTTGTATTCAATTAGATCAACTGGACTTGAAATGTAGATCTTGAAGACGTTTCGCTAGTCATCCGACTGGCTTTCTCAATTCAGAATGACTTGTACAAGAATCTGTGGCAATTATGTACCCTGGAAAATCCCAATTAGCATATCACAGCCAGGTGTTAAGGGTGTGATTAGATAGTGGCTAAGAGGTGTTATAGGAACGCCCAGAGTAAGGTGTTAAAACAGCATTGTACATGGCAGACAGTTGGTGTCGAACCCCCCCACCTCTATTTAGGCTTGGTTTCTTTATTTTCACATAAATGGCCTCCTTAACACCTCTCTTGAACCAGTCACGTTCCTTCGCCAGTATGTTAACATTACAATCTTCAAAGGTATGTCCTTTATCCTTAAGATGCAGGTACACGGCTGAGTCCTGACCCGAGGAATTGGCTCTTCTGTGCTGGGCCATACGTTGATGCAGTTGCTGTTTGGTCTCCCCCACATACAAATCAGAGCATTCTTCACTGCACTGCACTGCATATATGATGTCGCTTTTCTTGTGTTTAGGTATTGGGTCTTTCGGATGTACCAATTGCTGCCTCAGTGTGTTGTTCGGTTTAAAGCAGACAGGGATACGATGTTTTTTGAAAATTCTTCTTAATTTCTCGGAGACCCCTGCTACATATGGGATGACCATGTTCTTCCTCCTGTCTTGCTTTTCCCCTTCACTGTTGGTATTCGTGTTCTTTTCTTTCCTTCTACTTCTTTTGACAAAGGCCCAGTCTGGATATCCACAAGTTTTAAGGGCTCCTCTGAGATGTTTCATTTCTTTAGCCTTCGCCTCTGTGCTAGTGGGGATGTTCTCGGCTCTGTGTTGCAGGGTTCTGATGACCCCCAGCTTGTGATCTAAAGGGTGGTGGGAGTCAAACATCAAATACTGATCTGTGTGTGTTGGTTTTCTGTAAACCTCTACTTCCAGTTTACCATTTTCCTTAACTTCTACCAAGCAGTCCAAGAAAGCCAGTTTGTTGTTTTGTACCTCTTCCCTTGTGAATTTAATGTTTTGGTCCACCGCATTAATGTGTTCTGTGAAAGCTTGTACTTCCTTCTGGTGGATTTTAACCCAGGTGTCATCCACATATCTGAACCAGTGGCTGGGTGCTATGCCCTTAAAGGTATTAAGCGCCTGTGTTTCTACCTCCTCCATGTAAAGGTTGGCCACAATAGGTGAAACTGGAGATCCCATAGCACATCCATGTTTTTGCTTATAGAACTTATCCCTGTATTTGAAATAGGTGGTATTCAGGCACAAGTCCAACAAGGAACACACCTGTTCTGGGTTGAGATCAGTTCTGCTGGTAAGAGTGCTGTCTTGGCCTAGCCGTTTTCTCACCATGTCAACAGCCTCCTTGGTGGGTATACAAGTGAAGAGAGATGTCACATCATAGGACACCATAGTTTCTTCTACACCGAGTACTATATCTTCAATCTTGTTGGTGAAATCCTGAGAGTTCTGGATGTGATGCTTAGAACTTCCCACCAAAGGTCCTAAGATGTTAGCTAGATATTTTGCCACCTTGTATGTTACAGAGTTGATGCTGCTGACTATAGGTCTTAGTGGGCCCCTTCCTTATGTATCTTTGGGAGTCCATATATGCATGGACTGTCTGCCATGTACAATGCTGTTTTAACACCTTACTCTGGGCGTTCCTATAACACCTCTTAGCCACTATCTAATCACACCCTTAACACCTGGCTGTGATATGCTAATTGGGATTTTCCAGGGTACATAATTGCCACAGATTCTTGTACAAGTCATTCTGAATTGAGAAAGCCAGTCGGATGACTAGCGAAACGTCTTCAAGAACTACATTTCAAGTCCAGTTGATCTAATTGAATACAAGAGATATACCATGACCTGGATGAATGAGAACCTTCGCAACCTGCCTTGTTATGTAATAAACTCTTATCTGCCCCTTCATCTCTCCTGACTTCATGATTACAATTTCTGGGAGTGGACAGTATCTAGGGAGAACCACCTCTCATTGTGTGTTTGGAAATTGCTAAAAAAAAATAATGACATCTTATCTTAAGTGTAATTCCAACTTTGATGTTTGTTACAACATGGTAAACTCCAATAATAAAATCCCTGTCCCCCTAACAAGCAAGTAATGAAATATCCCTAAGGGACAGCAGAGAAGAGGGGGGTTGTTTTTTGTGGGTGGTTGATAAAAGGTCAGAGCATTAAAAAAAAAACAATCAGGGTTATTCAATAAAAGTTCTTATTGTTTAAAATGGTGCTAATTTTGCCCCAACCAATCAGATCTTAGCTTTCAAATGTTAAATAACATCTGATTGGTTGGGGCAAAATTAGCACCATTTTAAACGATAAGAACTTTTATTGAATCTCTCCGATTGTTTCCTCCCATTTGAGTATTGGCATTCAGTACCCAAAAAAATCTCTTTGTTTAAAAAAAACAATCAGTTGATTTCACACCCTTTGCTATGCTTTGCTGTGGTCAGTAGCAAGCTTCCATCTTCTGAATATGTCTCTGTTCTAAAATTTTGGATATCATAAGGAAGTTTTAGTAGAAAGCAAGTTACAGCTTTATTATATGCACTGCTGCTAGAAGTTTAAATCTGTAATTTACTTTTCTCTTTAAAATGAAAAATTACTTAAACGGTCTTTTTGCACTTATTCTTCCCAGAGGGCCACATTTAAAAAGCTGCAGTATCACAAATTTTCTATAGGACAGGTTATTGTAAACATATGATTGCGGTAGTAAAATACCGCAATGGTATTGAATAGGAAATAGATCTATGATTGCGAACGTAAATTTCCGACTGCTAATGTAGATTTATGGAAGCAATCAGAAATTTACTATTGTGCCAACTATCGCAAAATAGCAATACAGCGACTTTACAAATATGGCCCAGAATTTTCATATGGGACCTTCTGATAACATGTTTAACGCCACTGATAACATGTTTAACACCGAAGACGCCACCTCCAACACGGACCTAGGATAGCATGGTCAACCTTACCCCCAACTGTTGCTGTTGTTTATCCTGAAAGCTGGCTGCACTTACACCAAAGGCTCGTACACATGTGCGGTCGAGAGTGCTGACCCGTGACGCACGTGTGTACGAACGGCCTTAGGAATTAGGTTAATATGAGTACTGAGGTCAATTATATATAGATATAACTACTGTGGGCCCTGGACATTATTGCATGGTATGTCTTCAACATTAGCTGGAAGGTCTTCTGGAGAAGACTTAATATTTTTATAATACCATCAATATTTCAATATAAAATTCATGTGGTCATGTGTATAATATAATATTTATGTGGTCATCCATATAATATAATATTCATGTGGTCATCCGTATAATATAATATTCATGTGGTCATCCCATATTGGTCCTAATTTTTAGATTATGTATCATCGGTACTATTAGGATAAAGGCTACAACTCCCAGCATTCCTTGGCTGCTACTGCATTGGGTATCATAGTTTTGTCACCATTATGGACGATAGCCCTCGATATTATATCTATTGGAATCTGCAGAACGAATCTAAAAACCTAAACCATATTTTTCACAAAGGAATAAATAGATAAAAATACAGCGTTCTTTAAACCACATTTGTTATTTGTTTTGTAACCGCTATTGATAATGAAAATCATGCATTTTTCCCCGGCATGTTTATGGTATCTGCCTTGGGAATCTGCCTTTGATGTGCTTAAGTCATTTATTTAGCATGCTTTTCCCAATTAGGACATAAACAAGTGTTAACCCATAAACTGCAGCCCAGGAAATTCTCTATAAACCATGAGCCAGAGGGAACGCGCCCACCATATACATTCATTTCCTGGCATCCAGTCTATGGTACATCTCTCTAATAATGTGCCGAATTCAGTGTTTATTTATATTGCTAAGGAAATGTTTCCCTCAACTCTGGAGAAGAATAAATAAGGTTTAACCCTTTACTTTCTCTGTCATGAGAATGAGAACTTGTGCTTTACATTCTACCTAGAGAAAGTCTTTAATGTCATGGTGGAATGTTGAAGACTGTAGCCCCCAAAAGACTTACAGGGTGATGCAATACGCAAGCCATCGTCTCTTACTTTCCCGAGATCCCACAATGTAATAACCCCTTTTGCGAGATTTAATGCATCGCGCTCAGGTAAGACGCCTCCAATTCAGAGACATCAAGTTACGTGTTTCAAAGTAGCGCAAAACTTAACTTAGCCAGTTAAAGGGGAGCACTAATGCCTTATATTCTCCCTATCTTATTTAATTTCTTAGTGACGTCTGTCTATAGGTGTTTTCCATTGCAAAACCAGAAGCCTGCACTACACTGAAGATGGCTCAATAAAGCTTAAATTGTGGTTGGCAGGGCTATCATGGAAGTTACCCAGAAGACACATTGTGATCTAGTATGGTGGATTTCAATAAACACATTCATTTTGGAGTTTGACTACCTCTCTTTTTGTTGGTTACACTGATTTGGCCGCCAATATTGCATTGCCTCTAAGTAATTAAGGGGACTTTGAACCTAATGGCAGCCAAGAGAGATTTGTATTGACACCTTAGTCCATTAAACCATATGTAGGCAACTCATTTATAATAAACAATTTGATTTTTCTTTTCCATGTTGGCTTTTACTGTTAATCACCACATCTTTATTAAGATTAAATGTACAGGTGGTCAGATTAAAGGAATCCACACTGGCTAGAACTATTCACAATATCTAATGCTAGATACACACAGGTTGATATTTCAGTTCACAAGATCACCATGGCCAGATTTCCCATAAGGCCACATAGGCCATGGCCTAGAGAACTATAAGGAGCAGCAAAGCTGAAGTTCTCCATTTGTACTAAAACATAAATTGCTTACTGCAGTAAACGCAGATAGACAATGTGTCCATTAAATTTATCTCCTAAATCTGGGCAGCCAGCCAAGAGGGTTAAAATGTAACAATTGGTAAAGGCTGAACATGTTACACTGTAACCTCCAAATGTACAGAGAGGGAAAGCAGTGAATGGACCTGCCTTGTATCTCACTGATAGTAACTAATCTTCCAACTGTCTGTGTTAGTGGGGATGTTCTCAGCTCTGTGCTAGTGGGGATGTTCTCAGCTCTGTGCTAGTGGGGATGTTCTCAGCTCTGTGTTGCAGGGTTCTGATGACCCCCAGCTTGTGATCTAAAGGGTGGTGGGAGTCAAACATCAAATACTGATCTGTGTGTGTTGGTTTTCTGTAAACCTCTACTTCCAGTTTTCCATTTTCCTTAAGTTCTACCAAGCAGTCCAAGAAAGCCAGTGTGTTGTTTTGTATCTTCCCTTGTACATTTGATGTTTGGTCTACCGCATTAATGTGTTCTGTGAAAGCTTGTACTTCCTTCTGGTGGATTTTAACCCAGGTGTCATCCACATATCTGAACCAGTGGCTGGGTGCTATGCCCTTAAAGGTATTAAGCGCCTGTGTTTCTACCTCCTCCATGTAAAGGTTGGCCACAATAGGTGAAACTGGAGATCCCATAGCACATCCATGTTTTTGCTTATAGAACTTATCCCTGTATTTGAAATAGGTGGTATTCAGGCACAAGTCCAACAAGGAACACACCTGTTCTGGGTTGAGATCAGTTCTGCTGGTAAGAGTGCTGTCTTGGCCCAGCCGTTTTCTCACCATGTCAACAGCCTCCTTGGTGGGTATACAAGTGAAGAGAGATGTCACATCATAGGACACCATAGTTTCTTCTACACCGAGTACCATATCTTCAATCTTGTTGGTGAAATCCTGAGAGTTCTGGATGTGATGCTTAGAACTTCCCACCAAAGGTCCTAAGATGTTAGCTAGATATTTTGCCACCTTGTATGTTACCGAGTTGATGCTGCTGACTATAGGTCTTAGTGGGGCCCCTTCCTTATGTATCTTTGGGAGTCCATATATGCATGGATGTGCCTCACCAGGGTAGAGGCGATGATACATTGCTCGGTCAATGTATCATCATCAATGCCCTTAAAACTTGTGGATATCCAGACTGGGCCTTTGTCAAAAGAAGTAGAAGGAAAGAAAAGAACACGAATACCAACAGTGAAGGGGAAAAGCAAGACAGGAGGAAGAACATGGTCATCCCATATGTAGCAGGGGACTCCGAGAAATTAAGAAGAATTTTCAAAAAACATGGTATCCCTGTCTGCTTTAAACCGAACAACACACTGAGGCAGCAATTGGTACATCCGAAAGACCCAATACCGAAACACAAGAAAAGCGACATCATATATGCAGTGCAGTGCAGTGACATCATATACGCAGTGCAGTGCAGTGAAGAATGCTCTGATTTGTAAGTGGGGGAGACCAAACAGCAACTGCATCAACGTATGGCCCAGCACAGAAGAGCCAATTCCTCGGGTCAGGACTCAGCCGTGTACCTGCATCTTAAGGATAAAGGACATACCTTTGAAGATTGTAATGTAAACATACTGGCGAAGGAACGTGACTGGTTCAAGAGAGGTGTTAAGGAGTTAACCGAGGATATGGTACAGAAAGAACTAAATAAGGTTAATATTAGTAAATCTCCTGGACCGGATAAAATACATCCTAGGGTACTTAGGGAGCTAAGTTCAGTTTTATCTAGGCCATTGTTTCTTATTTTTGCTGATTCCCTCATGTCCGGTGGTGTGCCTCTGGATTGGAAAAAGGCTGATGTTATTCCAATATTCAAAAAGGGTAGTCGTTCACAGCCGGGTAATTACAGGGCTGTAAGTTTAACTTCAGTGGTGGGGAAGATCCTGGAAAGTTTAATAAGGGATCATGTTCTAGAGTATGTTTCAAGGACTGACATTATAAGTAGTAACCACTAATTCTCTTCACCATGAAACACTTAAAGAAAGTGAAAATAATCAAATGAATTTAACAACAGAAAGACAGAGTCAAACTGATTCTAAAAGTGATTGTCAGACTTCTGTGCAAGGGGAAATAATGAGTCCCAGATGTGGGGTCCCATTACAGTCACAGAGACAAAATAATGCATTGAGTAAAAGCAGTTTAACCCCTCAAATGCCTTTAAAAATTGCCGCTTTAACATCTTCTGAGGACAAAGAGAAATTGACAAAATATTTGTTAAAAATCAGGAACCATTTTCCCTCATATGACCCCAATAAGGATGTATTTGCTAATATGTCCATATTTGAAACATTAGTTTATCAGTATAATCTTGGTAAAAAAGAATCTTGTCTTATGATGAAATTGTGGCTTCCTCCAAACGTGTCACAAAGGTTGCCTGAGGGAATTAAAGGTCCAGTAGGAGGTGAGGGATTCTGGCATGAGGAGGAGTGCTGGTTCAATGCCAGAGATCGTTTATTGTCTTTATACAGAATAGTAACTGGTTGTAAAGAGATTGACACAGATTCTTTAGAAATTTTGCAGGTTACAGCAAATGATGACCCTTGGATTTTTGCAAATAAATTTGAGCAGGTTTATAGATTGGTCATGGATGTAAAAGATGCTGAAGTACATCCTAAGATGAAATCAGCTCTGATTAAGAAATTTAAATATTTAGATTCATCTTCTCGAAAACATGCAGAAAACGAGGAGACAATTGAGGGAGTAATAAAAGTGGTTGAATCTTTCCGTCAAGAATTATGCACAAAAATTCAAAGGGCACAGCTACTGGATGATGTAACTACTAATAGGAAATGTTCTAAAAGGAAATTGATTTGCTTCTACTGTAATGAAGCTGGCCACATGAAGAGAGATTGCCAGAAAAGGATGATGAGGAGGAGTAAGAAAGTGTGTGTAAAGCCACTGTACTCAGAAAATCCATCCAATGAGACTGAAGAAAAGTTCAGTGCACATAAGGCTGGTGTATTACATAATGGTAAATTATATGGTCTTTTATGTGAAGTGTTGAAAGCTCTAGGGGGTGTTACTTAAATGTGTCTTTTGTTTTTAATTTTCTACCCCACCCCCAAGAGGAGAAAATTAAGACCATGTAAGTTTCTGAGAGGTAGGATAGTTTAGAATATGTCATTCTGTTGTGTTTAACTGTATTTGTTCTTGTTTGCAGGTAAATACCATGTCTGTTTTCTGTGAAAACATTGATACTAAAGGCCAATGAAATGAAGTTATTTTACTATGCGTATAAGGTACCCGGGTTATGTGATCACAGTTTTAAAACATTACTATGTTGTACATAGAGGAGAAATCACGTGATATTTATTAATGAGCTCATATCTTCATAAGATATAATTAATTGTTTGCAAACAATTACGGTTTTATACTTTGTTGTTTTATTGTTTGATTTGTATAATTTTTTGTCGAAGTTTATTTTTCGATGTTTGTGTCCCATTAATAAACCTTTTTTCCTTTGGTTTATAGTAACTTTTGTTTCCTGATTTAGCTTTCCATGGATTCTCACTAGAGTGAAGAATGAATAACTAACCATCTATTTTTCTTAAAATTAATAGAAATGTGATTTCTTTTAGGAAAGTGATGTATTAGACACAAGTATGGATGCTGATAGGACACAAGTTGAGTATTATCTCGTGATTGTGATATTGAATAAATAGCCGTTTCCAGCCTTTCTATGACCTGCTGCGGTGGCGTAAACCGTTGGGTATATTGTTTATATAAACTTGTACATTTCTGGGCCTTGTAGGTGTGCTCCTGAAGAAAGAGACATCTGCTTGGGATTTTTTTGACTTCCTGGAGTAGAGTCGTCTTTTTATAGGAGAGTTTAGACCCTTTACATTAAGGGATAGAATGGTCGTGTACCTGCCATAATCTCTTTATGAGTGGGGGTACATAGAGTACGTCTTGTTGCCTGGGGGTACCGGGAGAAGCCGCGCAACCAGATCATATTAAAACAAAAACAAAGCATTTAGTGAGTGATTAAAACAAACAAAACATTTAGTAAATGATTAATATATGTTGAAAAATATGGTTTATATCAAATATCCCTTTCGCGGATTTCCTCAGGAACGTCTACTGGACATATCGACGGGATAAGGAATTTAGGGCCTCTCCGTCAGTATGCCAGTGCAGAGGTCAAAATATACATATAATAGAGACAAAGAATCATTCCCTTATGACGAGGGGAAACGTGGTGGGGCACTTCATCGGGTTTGTTCGGGCTCGCTGTTACCTTAAGTATAATATGGGACTTCTAGAGTCCGGTTCCGGAGACCATTATTTTGTTTTCTGGGTTAGGCGAACCAACTAACGGCCCTGGAGGGGACAAAAAAAAAAAAAAGGGGGGGGGGGGGCGACCAGTATACATTTTTTACTCGTAACACCTTAAACTTACCGTATACTCGAGTATAAACCGAGTTTTTCAGGCTGAAAAATCAGCCTGAAAACTCGGACTCGGTTTATACTCGAGTAACCACTTACCTGGCATTCCGGCAGCCGCGCGATATTTTTCTGTTACTGGCGCCCGGTCTGATGTCCTGCCCGGCGCCAAGCCCGGCGCCGGGCAGTGACGTCAGCCGGCGCGCCAGTACAGGACGACGCGCGCGGCTGCCGGATAGAGCACCAGAGGAGAGAGAGCCCACAGGAAGAAGAGAGCCCACAGGTAAAACTGAACTGGGTGGGAGGGGGGCATTCAAGATGTTTGGAAACTACAACTCCCAGCATGCTTTATGTAGCTGGGAGTTGCAGTTTCCAACATCTTGAATGCCAAGTGAGGGTGGCATTCAAGTTGTTGGAAACTACAACTCCCACTAATAAAGCATGGGGAGTTGTAGTTTCCAAACATCTTGAATGCCACCTCACTTGGCATTCAAGATGTTGGAAACTGCAACTCCCAGCTATAAAGCATGCTGGGAGTTGTAGTTTCCAAACATCTTGAATGCCACCCTCACTTGGCATTCAAGATGTTTGGAAACTGCAACTCCCAGCTAATAAAGCATGCTGGGAGTTGTAGTTTCCAAACATCTTGAATGCCAAGTGAGTTGGCATTTCTACCCCGTTTAACTCGGGTCAACAACTTTTATTAGGATTTTTGCTGAAATTGGGTACCTCGGTTTATACTCGGGTCGGTTTATACTCGAGTATATACGGTACACGTGTCCAATGTGGAGGGAGTACTGTGTTATTAAGTTGGGGACAGTTGAATCAGATTTTTAACGGATACACAGTTGTTTATGCCTTTTCCCCCCTTTCTCTATATTTGTAGTATATCAATCTTACAACTGTTTAAATTAGAGGTATTTATGTCACTAGATTGGAGACATTTGAATCTACAGTTTACAGTTAAAACGGCACTATAGTTGTTTATACCTTTTCTCTCCCTTTCCCTTTTTTTTTCCTTTCCCTCCCCTTCCCCACTCCCCTCCTTCCTCCCCTCTCTCTCTTTCTCCTTTCTCTTCCTCCCTCCCACTATGAAATTGACTAGGCCATACAAGGGAAGTCTGCTTTACAAATATCTCTATAGGTATATGTCAGTTGGGGGGAAATATTCTGGC
Organism: Hymenochirus boettgeri; assembly: GCA_019447015.1. Lineage (NCBI taxonomy): Eukaryota > Metazoa > Chordata > Amphibia > Anura > Pipidae > Hymenochirus > Hymenochirus boettgeri. The sequence continues at coordinate 350,523,427 of CM033469.1, forward strand.
AACATCTATATTCATTTTACACTCATGATATTTGGAACTCACATCTGTTATGTTGTTAGGTTGAAAACATTTTGCTTATACAGTTTAACGTACCTACAATTGTTTGTATCCTTTTCCCCTTTCTTTTCCTCCCCGTGCATTCTATTTGGTTACATGGGGGGGGAACATCTTACAGGTGTCTATTACATAGGCCCTTTGGGGGGGGGAGCGCGATGTTGGGTGAGCATTTTACATTTGTGACATATCAAATTCATATCTGAGTTTAATTGTGTTATTAAGGGGTATTGCACCTAAGGGCAACTATAGTGAAAAAAAACTTGTGTCTGTATACAATGTATAGATCACTTAGTATAAGCTGCCTTACTTTCATGTTTCTGTGTGGCTTTCGTTTCTTCACACTGGCAGAAGTTTGTACCAAGCTGTGTAGTCCCCCTCCCCTCTCTGTCTACTCCCCCAAGCAGTGAGGGCTGTATACAAGTCCGAGCATTGTCAGTTGAAAGGACTTTAAATGAAGTGCTGACATCCTGTTTTGACCCCTCCCTTCCAGAGCTAGACTGCAAGCAATCAAAGTGTGGGATAAAGTAGCAATATGCTGAAGGGAGGGGCAAGGGGGGAGAGAGGAGGACAAGTGGTGCTGAGATTCTTTACAAGTAAGTTACTGAACTCTGCCTGTTCTCTAACTTTGCTAATTGTTATTTAATTTTTACCTAAAGTTCATATCTCTCCCCCTGCTTAGCTGAGATCATAACACTGAAGAGAGAGTCAGTGTAACACAGCTTGTAGTGAGACCTTCACAAACACAGTGACACTACTTGTTGTCCTGTTAATTTCAGTTGCTTTAGTCTATATATTTCATAGATTGCACTGTGTGTCTTGTTTGGATATAGTCTGTATTACTGTATTATATATACTGTATTAGTGTTCCATTTGAGTCACTGGTTTTGTAGTATATAAAGATTTTTTTTGGGGGGAGGGGCTGTTTTATAGTGTGTTATGCTCATATTGCTGGGTTAATGGTTTATTGATTGTGGTTAGCACTACAGCATTTGACTATATTTGCACATGGTACATATAGTGTGGGTGAGAGTGTGTGACAGTACTGCATGGAGCTTTGGATTGTGTGGGTGTGTGCCTTTGAGTGACAGATGAGGTGTAGCAGCTCCTACAAATCACAGCATATTCAAAGGCTATATCTCGGGGACTATGTAGAATTTAAAGAAACTAAAGGTACTGGTGGATGGGATGACTTATAGGATACATTAGAAGAAATTAAAAAAAAACAATTTTCTCACTATAATTGCCCTTTAAGTTGAAAACGTTTTGGTCATACAATTTTAACAGGCATACAGTTAGTTATACCCTTGTCTTCCATCGCGTATACGTCTACGTCAATGCATGTCCACCTGCGCATAGCTCATCTCGTCATATACTTGTCTTGTTTATTACCATGTATTGCAAAGAGAGAAGAAAAAAAAAAAAAAAAAACAATCAAACACATATATGGATATGTTTGTGAAGGTTCTCATTCATCCAGGTCATGGTATATCTGTTGTATTCAATTAGATCAACTGGACTTGAAATTGTAGTTCTTGAAGACGTTTCGCTAGTCATCACGACTGGCTTTCTCAATTCAGAATGACTTGTACAAGATCTGTGGCAATTATGTACCCTGAAAATCCCAATTAGCATATCACAGCCAGTGTGTTAAGGGTTGTGATTATAGTGGCTAAGAGGTGTTATAGGAACGCCCAGAGTAAGGTGTTAAAACAGCATTGTACATGGCAGACAGTTGGTGTCGAACCCCCCCCCACCTCTATTAGGCTTGGTTTCTTTTTTCACATAAATGGCCTCCTTAACACCTCTCTTGAACCAGTCACGTTCCTTCGCCAGTATGTTAACATTACAATCTTCAAGGTATGTCCTTTATCCTTAAGATGCAGATACACGCTGAGTCCTGACCAGGAATTGGCTCTTCTGTGCTGGGCCATACGTTGATGCAGTTGTTTTGGTCTCCCCCACATACAAATCAAGCATTCTTCACTGCACTGCACCGCATATATGATGTCGCTTTTCTTGTGTTTTGGTATGGGTCTTTTGGGATGTACCAATTGTGCTCAGTGTGTTGTTCGGTTTAAAGCAGAAGGGATACGAGTTTTTTGAAATTCTTCTTAATCTCGGAGACCCCTGCTACATATGGGATGACCATGTTCTTTCCTCCTGTCTTGCTTTTCCCCTTCACTGTTGGTATTTGTGTTCTTTTCTTTTCCTTCTACTTCTTTTGACAAAGGCCCAGTCTGGATATCCACAAGTTTTAAGGGCTCCTCTGAGATGTTTCATTTCTTTAGCCTTCGCCTCTGTGCTAGTGGGGATGTTCTCGGCTCTGTGTTGCAGGGTTCTGATGACACCCAGCTTGTGATCTAAAGGGTGGTGGGAGTCAAACATCAAATACTGATCTGTGTGTGTTGGTTTTTCTGTAAACCTCTACTTCCAGTTTACCATTTTCCTTAACTTCTACCAAGCAGTCCAAGAAAGCCAGTTTGTTGTTTTGTTACCTCTTCCCTTGTGAATTTAATGTTTTGGTCCACCGCATTAAGTGTTCTGTGAAAGCTTGTACTTCCTTTCTGGTGGATTTAACCCAGGTGTCATCCACATATCTGAACCAGTGGCTGGGTGCTATGCCCTTAAAGGTATTAAGCGCCTGTGTTTCTACCTCCTCCATGTAAGGTTGGCCACAATAGGTGAAACTGGAGATCCCATAGCACATCCATGTTTTTGCTTATAGAACTTATCCCTGTATTTGAAATAGGTGGTATTCGGCACAAGTCCAACAAGGAACACACCTGTTCTGGGTTGAGATCAGTTCTGCTGGTAAGAGTGCTGTCTTGGCCCAGCCGTTTTCTCACCATGTCAACAGCCTCCTTGGTGGGTATACAAGTGAAGAGAGAAGTCACAATCATAGGACACCATAGTTTCTTCTACACCGAGTACTATATCTTCAATCTTGTTGGTGAAATCCTGAGAGTTCTGGATGTGATGCTTAGAACTTCCCACCAAAGGTCCTAAGATGTTAGCTAGTATTTTGCCACTTGTAGTTACAGAGTTGATGCTGCTGACTATAGGTCTTAGTGGGGCCCCTTCCTTATGTATATTTGGGAGTCCATATATGCATGGATGTGCCTCACCAGGGTAGAGGCGATGATAACATTGCTCGGTCAATGGCTTTATCCTTTTGAAGCTGTTGTAGTAAGTCTATGACTCTTTTCTTGTAACGGCGGTGGGATCCCTTGTTAAAGCCTCATATTTAATTAATGGCACCATTAATTAATGGGGATAAGTTAGTTACGGAGGATGGCGATAAAGCAAATGTCTTGAATAATTTTTTTTCCTCTGTATACACTATAGAAGATCCAAGTACAGATATCATAGAGTATAGTAGCAATAAAGGTATAACAAGATTCAAGTTCACTTTGGTACGAGGAGAGTATGGTACAGAAAGACTAAATAAGGTTAATATTAGTAAATCTCCTGGACCGGATAAAATACATCCTAGGGTACTTAGGAGCTAAGTTTCAGTTTATCTAGGCCATTGTTTCTTATTTTTGCTGATTCCCTCATGTCCGGTGGTGTGCCTCTGGATTGGAAAAGGCTGATGTTATTCCAATATTCAAAAAGGGTAGTCGTTCACAGCCGGGTAATTACAGGGCTGTAAGTTTAACTTCAGTGGTGGGGAAGATCCTGGAAAGTTTAATAAGGGATCATGTTCTAGAGTATGTTTCAAGGACTGACATTATAAGTAGTAACCAGCATGGATTAGGAGGATAGATCTTGTCAAACTAACTTGCTTGGCTTTTATGAGGAAGTAAGTAGAAATTTAGACTCTGGTATAGCAGTAGATGTAGTTTACTTGGATTTTGCAAAGGCTTTTGATACAGTCCCCCATAGGCGACTAATGAATAAGCTAAGGTCTGTTGGTCTGGGGAGTCACATTTGTACATGGATAGAAAATTGGTTAAAGAATAGGATGCAGAGAGTAGTTGTTAATGGGGCTTCATCATTAGGACTAAAGTGCTAGTGAGGTGCCAAGGGTTCTGTGTTGGGGCCGCTTCTATTTAATCTATTTATTATGATTTGGAAGTGGGTATTGTCAGCAAGGTTCTGTGTTTTGCTGACGACACAAAACTTGTCGACCATTAAAAACTTCAGAGGATGTGCAATCGTTGCAAGGGGATCTAGATAGATTATCACATTGGCTGCAAGTGGCAGATGAAATTCATGTTGATAACTGTAAGGTGATGCATTTTGGACTTAAAATACTTGTGCTACTTATACTATAAATGGCTCTGTGTTAAGTGAGATCCCTGTTGGAAGGGATCTTGAGTTTTGGTGGATAACAAACTTAAAGGTAGCAAGCAGTGCCAGGCGGCAACAGCCAGAGCCAGCATGGTATTGTCTTGTATAAGCGAGGTATGGATTCAAGGGAGGAAAATGTAATTCTCCCTCTTTACAAGCATTGGTAAGCCTCATTGGAATATGCAGTGCAATTTTGGAATCCTGTGTACAAAAAGGACATCTTTGAAATGGAAAGGGTTCAGAGAAGGGCACTAAATTAATAAGGGATTGGGGAGCTTGAATATGAAGAGAGACTGGAAAGTTACAATTATGTACGCTGGAGAAAAGGCGCTTGCGTGGGGATATGATTACTGTGTATAAATACATTAACGGCCATACATAACACTATCTGGGCATTGTTCACCAAGAGAACATGTCAAAGGACACGAGGACATCCTTAAGACTTGAAGAAAAAGGTTTAGGCTTCAAGCTCGGAAAGGGTTTTTCACTGGAGAACGGTATAAGGCTATGGAACTGTCTTCCAGTGGACGTTGTAATGGCAGGTTCATTGGTCAGTTTCAAAAAAAAGCTGGATGAGTTTCTGCAAAAGGAATGTTGCAAGTTACTGGTATTGATACTAAAGTAGAGTTGATCCAGGGAAATTTCCGATTGCCACTTGGAGTCAGGAAGAATTTTTTCCCCCTTCATAAATTTGTGGGGGGTTTTTGCCTTCCTCTGGATCAACAGTTAGGCAGGAAATGAGATATTGCTAGATGGGTGGACTGGAGGACGTATGTCTTTATTCAACCTCAAATACTATACTATACTATATGTGTTGTTATCGGCCAGGAGCATGGTCACCTTATCATGGTAGTCTGAGGTGTTGAGTACCACTGTGCATCTTCCTTTATCTGCCGGTAGAATGGTGATACTGGAATCTTTCTTGAGGGATGTTAAGGCAAAACATTAAATTCACAAGGGAAGAGGTACAAAACAACAAACTGGCTTTCTTGGACTGCTTGGTAGAAGTTAAGGAAAATGGTAAACTGGAAGTAGAGGTTTACAGAAAACCAACACACACAGATCAGTATTTGATGTTTGACTCCCACCACCCTTTAGATCACAAGCTGGGTGTCATCAGAACCCTGCAACACAGAGCCGAGAACATCCCCACTAGCACAGAGGCGAAGGCTAAAGAAATGAAACATCTCAGAGGAGCCCTTAAAACTTGTGGATATCCAGACTGGGCCTTTGTCAAAAGAGAGTAAAGGAAAGAAAAGAAAACACAAATACCAACAGTGAAGGGGAAAAGCAAGACAGGAGGAAGAACATGGTCATCCCATATTAGCAGGGGTCTCGCGAAATTAGAAGAATTTTCAAAAAACATCGTATCCCTGTCTGCTTTAAACCGAACACAACACACTGAGGCAGCAATTGGTACATCCAAAAGACCCAATACCAAAACACAAGAAAAGCGACATCATATATGCGGTGCAGTGCAGTGAAGAATGCTCTGATTTGTATGTGGGGGAGACCAAACAGCACTGCATCAACGTATGGCCCAGCACAGAAGAGCCATTCCTCGGGTCAGGACTCAGCCGGTATCTGCATGTAAGAAAGGGTTAATATTGTCTTAGTTAAACTAGTTATTAAAGAATGTTCACTTTTACTTAGTTTTGCTCTCCTGGTCCAGCCAAAATGACCAGATAAGAAATCTGATACCACCCCTAATGCATGGGCCCCAAGCCTTTACAAAGAACAGATGCAAACCACATGGTGTAATCTGAGGCTGCATTAATGGGACATGCGTACATGCTTATAAAAGATATGTGCTATAAGGAGATGAAAGCTGGTTGAAAAGAAACCAGCAGAAGGGTGGATAACTTGTGATGAAGTTTTCTGGTCAAAACTGTTTAGGACTTATGAGTTGGCAGTAGGAATAGCTCATGGGCGTGCTTTAATGCTCACGTAGTATGCTCACGTAGTATGATGTAAAAGTATAGTGTGTGAATGGGAAAACACCAATTTCTACTGTGGAGAAGGAACAGAGGATGCCTGAAAAGAACATCTAAAGTAATGTGTAAGTTAACATTAACCAATATAAGTCAGATGTGTTATCCTGTTTAGATCAGAGTGTTATTCTGTATATGTTGTGAATATCAGCCTTAATAAATGTTAATAAATTGTTTAGTAACTAAAAGAAGCACTTAGTCAATTATTCTGTCGAACTGAAAGGTTAAAGTAGACAAACAAGAAGTGACTTCTTACATTTGGCTTGCCAACCAGATCGAATTTCTTGCCTGTCTCACAGAAGAGGGGAGAGAGTAGTCTGGACAGAATTTGTAAAGCTGTGTTACAGGCAAGAATTCATGAATCTAGAGAAGTTAAGCTAACAATTCTATTGTATATTATGGCTGGAAAGTTTATTTGAGGACATTTCTAGCAGTGTTGATTCTTACGCAAGGCGGGCTGGAATAGCTGGTGTGGCTTGAGCACGCAGGGTAAGACGTAAGAATTATCTGTGTTCCTCAGACAGAATCCTAAGTACTGTATATGTTTTACTGGTTACTAGGATGGAATTCATTCACACATATATTAAAGCAGCTACAAGTTTCTTTTCATGTGAATCAGGAGGATTCATTGTTAAATATTTTTAAGGATCTATACACTCAGTGTATTGAAGCAAATGTTGTTGTGGATAAAAAATGTTTTTTTAGCAAAGAAAAGAAGAAGTTAGCTAATGTATTAAAGATGTGTTTTTTGATGAAAAAACACAGCAGAAAAGGCATTTGCATGCATTCCTATTAACAATGCACAAAAGTAGTTTGTTTAACATGTGAAAGCAGAGTAAAGTATGTCAAAACCCAGAAGAATCTTGTGAACTGCACACTTCGTTAACTAATTCTCTTCACCATGAACGCTTAAAGAAAGTGAAAATAATCAAATGAATTTAACAACAGAAGACAGAGACTATCAAACTGATTCTAAAAGTGATTGTCAGACTTCTGTGCAAGGGGAAATAATGAGTCCCAGATGTGGGGTCCCATTACAGTCACAGAGACAAATAATGCATTGAGTAAAAGCAGTTTAACCCCTCAAATGCCTTTAAAAATTGCCGCTTTAAACATCTTCTGAGGACAAGAGAAATTGACAAAATATTTGTTAAAAATCAGGAACCATTTTCCCTCATATGACCCCATAAGGATGTATTTGCTATATGTCCATATTTGAAACATTAGTTTATCAGTATAATCTGGTAAAAAAGAATCTTGTCTATGATGAAATTGTGGCTTCCTCCAAACGTGTCACAAGGTTGCCTGAGGGAATTAAAGGTCCAGTAGGAGGTGAGGGATTCTGGCATGAGGAGGAGTGCTGGTTTCAATGCCAGAGATCGTTTATTGTCTTTATACAGAATAGTAACTGGTTGTAAAGAGATTGACACAGATTCTTTAGAAATTTTGCAGGTTACATCAAATGATGACCCTTGGATTTTTGCAAATAAATTTGAGCAGGTTTATAGATTGGTCATGGATGTAAAAGATGCTGAATACATCCTAAGATGAAATCAGCTCTGATTAAGAAATTTAAATATTTAGATTCATCTTCTCGAAAACATGCAGAAAACGAGGAGACAATTGAGGGAGTAATAAAAGTGGTTGAATCTTTCCGTCAAGAATTATGACAAAAATTCAAAGGGCACAGCTACTGGATGATGTAACTACTAATAGGAAATGTTCTAAAGGAAATTGATTTGCTTCTACTGTAATGAAGCTGGCCACATGAAGAGAGATTGCCAGAAAAGGATGATGAGGAGGAGTAAGAAAGTGTGTGTAAAGCCACTGTACTCAGAAAATCTATCCAATGAGACTGAAGAAAAGTTCAGTGACATAAGGCTGGTGTATTACATATGGTAAATTATATGGTCTTTTATGTGAAGTGTTGAAAGCTCTAGGGGGTGTTACTTAAATGTGTCTTTTGTTTTTAATTTTCTACCCCACCCCCAAGAGGAGAAAATTAAGACCATGTAATTTTCTGAGAGGTAGGATAGTTTAGAATATGTCATTCTGTTGTGTTTTAACTGTATTTGTTCTTGTTTGCAGGTAAATACCATGTCTGTTTTCTGTGAAAACATTGATACTAAAGGCCAATGAATGAAGTTATTTTACTATGCGTATAAGGTACCCGGGTTATGTGATCACAGTTTTAAAACATTACTATGTTGTACATAGAGGAGAAATCACGTGATATTTATTAATGAGCTCATATCTTCAAGATATAATTAATTGTTTGCAAACAATTACGGTTTTATACTTTGTTGTTTTATTGTTTGATTTGTATAATTTTTTGTCGAAGTTTATTTTTTGATGTTTGTGTCCCATTAATAAACCTTTTTTCCTTTGGTTATAGTAACTTTTGTTTCCTGATTTAGCTTTCCATGGATTCTCACTAGAGTGAAGAATGAAACTAACCATCTATTTTTCTTAAAATTAATAGAAATGTGATTTCTTTTAGGAAGTGATTGTATTAGACACAAGTTATGGATGCTGATAGGACACAAGTTGAGTATTATCTCGTGATTGTGATATTTGTTGTTATGTCTATGTGTTTTGTATTTCTCATTGTTGAAGTAAACACAGGATTTGTAGCTGTAATGTAAGTAATAGCTGTAGTTTACTTTTACTTAGCATGGCCAGTCCAGGCCTTTACAAATGTCCCCTTGATAGAGTTATTTTAGTATATGGGATTAAAAAAGAAACACATTTAATTTGAAGCAAGTGACTAGAAGGGAGAACACCTTGATATAGAAACAAAAATATTTGTCTCACCTCTCATTTTGATATGTTTGTTGAGAAATTTACCTTTCTAACATGAGGTTTGTGTTTTATTTCCCAGCATTCCATTATTGCATAGTGTGGTCACTGACCATTATGTTCACTACACATGCTAAGTTTCAACATACTGCAGGAATTTGGGTGATTTGGTCAAACCCACTAGTAGTCTCTAGCCAATCCTTTAACAGGAACCATTAGGCAAGGGAACATGTGACTGGGATCAGGAGTGTGGACAGTCACTGTACACAGATATTTCCCCTAGTTATTGAAGGAGTTGCATTTACTTTAATGCCATTTACTGTAGTGGGATTTACACTCTATTGATGTTTTTGGAGGGGATATTTTTGAATTCTAAAGTGTAAAAATTTAGTTTAGTTCTCCTCTAAGTAAGGCGATAAGAAATCCATTTATAATAAGGACATAAACTGGATGACCTGAGTATTATAACTAGAAAGACATTTAGGGAAGTACTGTATAAACTGATACATCAGATTGTCTCTGATAAGGACTGATTCTGCACTTGTTTTTCAGGTCCGCCATTTTTTTTATGGATTCTGAAATTGATCTACGAGAGGCCAAAAAGAATTACTCTGTCTACTCTAAAGGTCTATTCTTTCCAAATTTGGTAATATTGTAAAAATTATTGGAAATACTGGGCAAAGAAAAATTGTTATAGAGTTATATAATGCCATCATCTTTCATAGTGATTTATGGTTACAATGGTGCATTCAAATCAGCCCTGCCCCAGAGAGCTTACAATAAATGGGGAGGCTGGAGACCGGAGTACCCAGAGGAGACGCACATAGAGCACAGAAGAAATATACAAACTCTTTGCAAATGTATCTAAGGGAGGATTCAAATCCGGGACATCGGTGCTGCATCAATGCTAAACTCTGAGCCACTGTGCTGCCCATAAAAGTCAAGATTTACAGGATCACTATGGCTCTAACAAACTTTGCACTGCTATAGTTCTGTATAATTTTCTGTTTAATTTTTAGTGTAAGAGACTCTGCTTTAACTGAACTGCAAATATAAACATTTTAAAGGAAATGGAACATGAATTGATGTATAAATAGATGCCAATTGTGACTATGTGTGACCAAATTAATGAAATGTGTGTATGCTAGGCAAGTATAGACAACTTTCGGGAGCCAAATGAGACCAGGAAAAGAAATGGGTTCTATTGATGTCAGTACAAATGTTTGGCTACCTGTCTTTGAATGTCAGAATAATATGTAAATTGTCTACAAAATATAATAAGAATTGCTAACATGTAATCTAGTAAGCCAAGCTACAAGTAGGGTTAACTAACAATGGTAAGGGAGGGCCTGCTATAGGATATCATGGCCTCTTGATCCAATACTGTTTATGTCAAAAAGGGTTTAAATAGTTTACGGGTTTTAGAGAATAACATTTAATGTGAAACTATACTTTTTTCCAGTGACTGTTACATATTATTTGTGATCCTGAGTTCTAAGTTAAGTGTAAGGAAATAAGTAATAAGTAAAATAGTATTTAGTATCCTACATTTATCTATCAGTCATGTAGACATAACCAGAGATGGATTAAGATCAAATTAGACCCTGGACAGGGCTGACAGTTTTGGGGCCCCTTGTTCTTGTAGTACTGAAATAGGGTCCCTGATGTTTACTGTGCCCTAGGCAGCTGCCCAGGTTGCCTTAAAAGATAATCCCTTCTCTGGACAGAACAATAAGAAGGTAAAAGTATAGTAATGTCGTATTAGGTAACTATCTTGTGTTTGAAGCTTTAATACTTTGTAGATTAAAAGTATTTATTAATGTCTTCTTTAAAAAGCTAAAGATGGGCTAGTATTTTTACAAGTAAAGATCTTTATTATAGTAACCCTTAACTGACCCCGAAATACATCATTGCAGTTGTAGTAAAGCTACCCAGAGACATTATTGGTTGAAGACCATCAATGCAAGTGTTATATTTATGTGGTAAGGTAAAGAGTCTTTGATCCAAATTTGCAACTATTGTTTAAATAGTTACCTTACATTACTTTTTATATGTTTAATATAAGACTGCTTTATGCGTGATTCATTTTGTGTAGAAGTAAACAGTTGCAATATTTAATACAATACGCATTCCAAAGTATAGTAAAACCAATGTATAAATGTTTACATACGTATTGGTTAACAATAAGGAATGTATTTAGCTCACACCATACAAATGGTTATTTGTTTAGTCCAGAATGGTGTATAGCTGGAAAATATCAATCTACACAGATATTTAGCATTTCTATTGCTAAACCCCACCTTATTTTTATACAATGTATAATTGTAGTGAACAATTAATAATGCATTTTGGTAATTCACTTAATTTACAAGCAAGGTTTACATCTATGTCCATAGTTTTGATACAATCAATGAATTATAATAACTAACAAAGGGGGGAATTATTTTATACTATGAGAGATATATATTGGAAATGTTATTCATCCCAATTTGTATAATCCTAGTAGTCTCTTTATTATTTGCTTTCATTCTATCCTTAATATATTTTGTCTATTCTACTATCACTATAAAATTGTATTACTTTTCCTTATGAGGCTTTATTCACTTCATGCAATGTTGACTGATTTGATTTTGAAATGTATTGAACATTTTGTACTGAACAATGTTGAGTCACTGTTGGAAGGGTTGTGTACCTTAAAAATCATATCATGCTTATACATCACTAGGTCAGCATAAAGTCAATTATAAGTCATATTTGACTTTAAGGGGGGATTGTAAGAAAGGGTTAATATTGTCTTAGTTAAACTAGTTATTAAAGAAAAGAACTACATTTCAAGTCCAGTTGATCTAATTGAATACAACAGATACATATATGGATACCGTGAGGCTGGATAGTCCATCATTGTCTGGGTCCAGGAGACCAGGAAGAGGGGTCCAATGAGGTCTCCGTTAGGGTTCGCGGCCACTCCTGGTGAGGTCCCCACGGTCTGGTCCGGGGCGGTAGGATGTCTTTATGATGGGCGGGTTCTATTGGGTTACCGCGAGTGGATGAAATCGTCCGGTCAGGTTTGTGGTAGATGTTGAAGGTTCTGTGGTGGGGTTAGGGTTTCTTGGTTTACTCTGGTTTCTTTTCGTAGCTTGTTTGGATTTGATTTCTTGTGGTTTGTTTGTATGCCAAGGTTGCCAGGCGCAGTCGGACAAGATTGGGAGCGGGGTCCAGTCTGGTAGGTTGATTTTGCAGTCTGGTAGGTTGATTTTGGGAAGATGAAGGGAAGCGCAGAAGGTAGGTAACTCCTCTGGATAGCTGAGAGAGTGAATCTTTCCTTTGTGGTGGACTATAAGTTGAAATAGCTGAGAGAGTGAATCTTTCCTTTGTGGTGGACTATAAGTTGAAACGGGAATCCCCATCTGTATGGAGCCTGTCCGGTGCCTGGGATTGGCGTTTGTGTCTTGCTGGCAACGGCGCTCTCGGTTGGTGTGTTTCATGGGCCTGAGGGGAGGCCGCAGGGTTACTCCCGGAGCAGTCACGTGTCTCCCGCATGGCCGCTCCCTGCTCGCATAGACCCTCTTCCTGGTCCGCGGCGAAGAACTCCTGTAGGACCCGTTTTTGAGTAACGGCTGAGGTCTTGGGGTCCTTGTCTGCTACTTTTTTGTGGTGTTTGCCCATTTTGCTAAGTTCTGTGGTCTGTTTTGTGACCGGTTGCCGCGGGAGCCCAGTGCTGTGCGTCCGTTCAGTGCTGCATCCAAGCCACACCCCCTGAAAGTGGACTTTTAATGTCTGTAAGTTAGGAAAATGTCTTTATTCCAGGATATATGAAAACTTAATTTTCCAGAATTCTGTGCAGTTAGGGAATGCTGGAAGTTGTAGATTTTAAACATGTGAAAAGTTCATTAAGAAGAAACTAACTGCAAAACAGAATGCTGGGATTTGTAGTTTTCAAACGTGAAAGGTCACAAGCTTAGGCTGTATTAGATCTAGACAGATGCCTTAGCTACAGGATATTAAGAAAAAACTTACTGCAAACAGAGAATGCTGGGAATTGTGGTTTTCAAACACGTGAAAGGTCACAAGTTAAACACGCCTGCTCTATACCATTAGGCTGTATTATATCTAGACACATGCCTTTGCCACAGGCTATAAATAAGATACTTTGCATGTCCCCACCCATTTCTTTAAGTGAGAAATATGTTTATATGTTAGATTATCTAACAGATTATTCTATGAGGTACCTTCTGTTATAAGAAGGCTCTATTTCATTTTATACTCTGTGTGGAGATTTTAGCTCCTCTATCCACACCTCTCGCTAACATGTATATTCAATCAGTATTTTGTGCTACCAAGTCCTAACCCCACAGTGACTGTAAATCTGGGACTTACTGTGGTAATTACGGCCGTTGGATAAAGTCCGAGTACACGGACGAAACGCGTCCGGCTTCTTTTAAATGCTTCCCGACTCCTAGTATCATGGCTATACAGACCGGTGTGATGTGGTGAAACCTCTCTATGTTGGTTATGCTTAGCCACTGGGTATAGGATTTCTGTTGCTCCCTCCCCCTATTACAGGTTTATCACTGTGTTAGGGAAGCTTGATATTACATTATAATTATATACATACTGACCTGAATATATTGCCTAGTTTGTATTTATGTCTTTAAAGGTACCCTACATTGGGTACATTTACCAACTATTGATACTTGTCACTATTTGTGTGTGAATGTATGTATGAGTATACCGGTATACTATTTATGTTCTGCACTTAATTAAAATCACCATAAGAAATAACACCACACAAAACTATTTATATACAATTAATAAACTAAACTTACTTTACTGGACACCCCTAAGATTGAATGGAAAACTCAAAATGATAGGTTAAGACACACCTCCAGGATTTCTACAGGGTCTCCATGTTGAAATTACCCAGCATTCTTAGAGAAATGGGCAGTTTTTACCACAATATTAATATATTAAAGGACAACTCCACCCTCATAAAAACATCTTTTAGAAAGAATGGCCTCTTTAAAATATGTTGATGTATCATACTTTGTGCTATGAATTCATTACTGTATGCCTGCTATGCTTCTGGATGCCTCATGAAAACTGAGCAATTTAGAAACCTGTACTGAGCCTGGGCATGCCCAGAAGAGGCAGATAGGGGATTAACATTCAGTCATTGGCTGTGATGTCAACTGTCAAATCCATAACTGACAGTTGCTAACTGGAAGAACCTGGAAGCAGAAATGGGAAACAGGACATTGTGTAGAATTTCAGGTTAGACTTATATATTTCAGATTTCAAACTATTACCGTTTAGGGTTTTGGGGGGTGATTTACCTGTATGTAAGTTTTCATTTTAGGGCTGGACTTGCCCTTTAAACATGAGGCTGTCAGGTACCTTCAGTTATAATAAGACTCTACTTCATTTTATACCCTATGGGGAGCTTTTAGCTCCTTTATCCAAATCTCTCCGTTATTTGTCAAGCTAATCAGAATCCTGTGTTTCCTTACCCCATAGTGACTGTAAATCTGGAACTTGCTGTGGTAATTACCAATAAGTATGAACCTAGCATGTTATTCTGGATCCTGTATAGGGTCTCAGGATGTCCAATGGAGCTGTTCAGATTGAATTGCACATTGTGGCAGGATTGCCTGGATCTGTGTTCAGATCTGCAGGTTAATACCATTTTGTCTGGATACACATAATACATGTGTCCCAACTGAGCATCTGCTTTGTGTGAGAGCCCTGTCAGAACAGATGACTGTTGGTCACAGTAACAGTGGCTACAGCCAGCAGCGCATGTGACAGACTGATCATGTGGTCCCATAGGGAACTGCATGATTGGCTGTGATTTACTAACTGACCCATTTGTCTGATACAGACGTCCGAACTCGGTCGCGGCTGGCCGCCCCACACCATCACATATTTCCAGCCGACTAATCAGTGGCACTATTGGTTCATTACTGGTGTTTACCCAGCCTTAAGGTTCGTACACACATGCGATCGCGGGTGCCGTGACTCACGATGTGTACAAATGGCCGATAATCTTGCCATGTATTGGCACTTTATCGGCTAAAATGGCTGTTCTGTCGATACACAGTATGAATATAATCCGAAACGGCTGTTTGCACACGTCATGCGTCGGCACTGGCGATCGCATGTGTGTACGAGCCTTTAGACTTTATAGATTATAACTGCCAGGTAGGTGGTATTAGGAAGTGAGTGCAAATATGGTAAAGTTTATGACTCTAACAGGGAGATTCACCCAGAGGCACAAGTGCTAAAACATGACCGTGGGCTTTTAATGTCTGTAAGTCAGGAAAATGTCTTTATTCCAGGATGTATGAAAACAAAGTTTTCCAAAATTCTGTGCAGTTAGGGAATGCTGGGAGTAGTAGTTTTAAACATGTGAAAAGTTCATTAAGAAGACACTAACTGCAAAACCGAGAATGCTGGGATTTGTAGTTTTCAAACGTGAAAGGTCACAAGCTTAGGCTGTATTAGATCTAGACAGATGCCTTAGCTACAGGATATTAAGAAAAAACTTACTGCAAACAGAGAATGCTGGGAATTGTGGTTTTCAAACACGTGAAAGGTCACAAGTTAAACACGCCTGCTCTATACCATTAGGCTGTATTATATCTAGACACATGCCTTTGCCACAGGCAATAAATAAGATACTTTGCATGTCCCCACCCATTTCTTTAAGTGAGAAATATGTGTTTATATGTTAGATTATTAAGGCAATGCTATTATAATAACATGATTCTATGAGGTACCTTCTGTTATAAGAAGGCTCTATTTCATTTTATACTCTGTGTGGAGCTTTTAGCTCCTCTATCCACACCTCTCGCTAACATGTATATTCAATCAGTATCCTGTGCTCCCAAGTCCTAACCCCATAGGTTAGTTAAACTTGTTGTGGTAAATACTAATAAATATGAACCTTGCATGTTAATCAGGATACTGTATAGGATTTAAGGTGGCTATACATATATACGATTTTACTTAACCAACCAAGCGCTCATGCAATATTAGTTTGATCTTGCCAGAACCACCTTTCTCATTCTTCTATGCCACAGACAGGCAGTTCTTGCATGATCGGTCTAATGTCTGCTGCTTTTATTTTATTATTAGTATTCACCAAGTGCCACATTTATAGCTGCTTATGTTAAGATTTGGGAGCACAGGATACTGTTTAGATCAGGTTTAAAAAAAAAGTTTGGCAATTGGGTCTGGTAGAACTTCTGAGTCTAATTGGGGTGTTTCATCAGTAGGTACAAGGACAGGAGGATTTAAATAAATACTATCAGTAGCAGCCTCCATAGATGAAAGGGCATGTTCACCCCCCAAACTAAACTTTAACCCACTACTGGCCCCGCTGAATATTTTAAATAATTCCCTTACCTAGCATCTCTGCTCCTTATGGTTCCCCTGTAGAGCCTGTCCAAAGTCCAGATAACTGAGGAGTAGTAGGTTTCTGCCTCCTCCTTGCCCTTTGAGAAGACAGTGGCATGTGCAGGGGAGCCCTTACCCCACCCTCCTGTTTCCTCCTTGGCTGCCCTTCATGTAGCGTTACATTTTTAATATATATTGCAGGGCATCCCTCCCATCCCCAACCGCTATATAGGAAGTATAAAAATAGAATTGGAACTGTACGTACAGATCCTCGCTCCCACGGTGTTCTCTATTGCTGGCAGCCGCGGCTGTAATTGGCTGCCTCTCAGCGGATCACAGCTGTGGCTGCCGACGCTGGAGCGAGGGACTGTAAGTAGAGTTTGGATTCTATTTTTACACATCTAACATAGCGGTTGGGGTGGAAGGGGATGCCCTGCAATATATCAAAAATTAATATCAAGGGTGGAGGTGCCCTTTAATACAAAGAAAAAAATATACAGAGAATTCAGGGAAAATAAATGGTATTACCAGCTCTGTTGTCTCAGAGTTTGTATCCAATAAGGTACATTTTCCAATAATCTTCCCTCCCAACAGGTGGTAACAGGATCTTATACACAGGATCTTGTGTTGCAGTCAATCATCACACTGTGCAAGGGATCATACCACACACTTCTATCTACTTTCACTTTCTCTACTCCTAGCCATAGAGAGCAGGGATGTCTTGTCTTTTATTACTCACTGACACCACCTGCAGGCTGGAGGTGGTATATAAGGAGCCTTGGTGTATATGTCCATTACAATACACATCACATCCTGTGTAGCAGACAGAAACTTTTTTTGGATTACACTTCCTTTCAGTATTCACATGGAGCAGACACAGGATCTTAATCTCCTATTAAGATATAAAAATATAAATATATTTATATAATATAACACAAGGAAAAGGAAAAGTCAGCACACCATTCCAACAAAGACATGAGGGCCCGGGTGTCACTCGAAAAGCAAACAGATAGCAGGGGATTAAGGAGGCACTCACAGGACTTGCACTAAAACACAAGATTTATTCAGAAAATTTAAACCTATTGACGTGTTTCAGCCCTGCATGAGCCGCATGGGCAAATTATGATGTAGATAACAAATCGTCTGTCACTGGAAAATCTATGCCTTATGGCAAATCTTTTTCCACTGTGTGGGTGGGCAAACTCTTTACCCACTAGCATAGACCTGCAAGTGGTGCAGTCTGGAAAACGGTAACATCCTGGGTGGAGGGGTACCCCAGCTATATGTCTGGGTAGGGGAGTCAAGCTTAAGTAAATCAGTAACCACCAAATGATTGGCCAAGTTACGCCCCCTACTACTAGGTTTTACCGGATAAGTTCCCAAAGCCTGTTCAACTCCTGTCTAATCTTTCCACTCATCAGAGTATACGTAGAACAACAATTTATTGTGTTGTAGTCTTTCATTAAAGTGGGCGTGCCAGGTTCATGGGACTCCAAAATATATTGACGTGCCCGTTCTAATTGTTGGGAGAGCATTTTGGTAGGGTAACCTCTGGCCCGTAAGCTATTGTGCATTTCTCTTAATTGTGGCTCTGCCAATTGTGTGTCCGTATTGTTTCTAAGGACCCATAAGAATTGACTAAATACAAGGCCCTTTTTTGTATTATAAGGGTGGCAACTCAAATTGTATAACAAAGAATTTTAAATTTCAAATTGTCTCATATACAAGTTAGCCACAGATGGGGCCACATTGGATGCCATTGCGACTCCAGTGCGTTGAATATAATAATCAGATTAAATCTGAAGTAATTTTTGGAAATAAATTCCAAAAGATCAAGTAAAAATTCAATCGGGGGGTCAAGATGATTAGACGCCAAAAAGGCTTCACGATAGGCCTCAACACCATCCAACTGAGGAATAATGTTGTAGAGGCTTTTTACATCGCATGTCATGAGCAAAATGTTTTCCATAGTGGGCCAAAAGCTTAAGTAAGAAGGCATTTACTTAACCAATGGCTGCAAAAAGCTGTCTAAAAAGTGGGCAACTGGTTTGAAAAAAGGGAGCCAATAGGCCGAACAGGGGGCATCTTAAGACTTTTGTGAACTCACATTGCTTCTCAGTGATCCAACCATTTTTAACACCAACAGCAAGTTTAGACCTACTCGTAGGATCACATTCACATTTAAAGTACACATTGGTATCACATAGTTGGGAAAGTTATTCTTGTTCATAAAAGTCACAATTGAGAAGCACTATTTCCCCACCTTTGTCCGCTGTGTGAATTATGAGGTTTTTATCCTCTTTTAAAGTCCTAAGAGCCACTCTCTCCGGCTCTGTCAGATTATGTTGTGCTGTATTGGACTGAGTTTTCTCAATCTGTCGAGCACTCATATTCATCATGTTGTGAAAGAGCTTTATGGCAGCCGGAACATTAGGTGGGTCAAAAGTGCTACTTTTTTAAAATGGATCTATAGAGGCAGTAGACACATGCCCAGATTCCCTAAAGAAGTATTTTAATTTTAAATTATGTTGAAGTTTAAATAAGTCCAAGTCCATGTCAAACAAATCAAATTTGGGGGTGGGAACAAATGAAAGTCCATTTTCCAACAAATTAGTCTCCCCAACAGTCAATTTTTGTCACCAAGTTTGTCACCATGTTTATCACCATGTCTTCCCACAAGCCATATATATATATACAATCCAAAATGTGGGCACTCACCCTTGTGGATTAAAGGGCATGTCCACCCCCAAAACTATAATCCCCCCAACTACTGGCCCCACCATGTAGTGTAGTTTAATCCTTACCTCACATCCCAGCTCCATCTGGTTCTCCTGTAGTCCCCCCCCAAAGTCCCAAAAACTGACCACCAGGAGGCTAGCAGGTCCATATAGGACACTGCCTGCTACCTGGCCTCCCGGAGATTTCTGCCATGCGTGCTGCAGCCCTTCTCCCCCCTCCCTCCCCCTCCCTCTCCCTCCCCCTCCCTCTCCCTCCCTCTCCCTCCCGTTCTGCTATCCCTCCCCCTAGCGTTATTTCCCTTTAACACAGCCTTCCCCCATGTCCCCCAGCCCCAACCGCATACTTTTTATTTTTAGAAAGCTCCCCAATGTTTTACTTACCTCTCCGCTTTCCTACGCGGAAGTGAGCTGCCGGCAGCCGCGTCCGTGATTGGCTGCCGCTCAGCCAATCACAGATGTGGCTGCCGGGCCCACCCCTCTGCTTGCATTTCCTCGCAAGCAGAGGGCCGGGAGCGCAGCGAAGGAAAGAGGGGAGGTAAGTAGAGTTTGGGGGGCTTTCTGAAATTAAAAATTACGCGGTTGGGGCTGGGGGACATGGGGGAACAACATATAAAATTTAAATTTTTAGGGTGGACATAGCCTTTAACAAGATAAACCCTGGTGCTACAAGTAGGCCTACTGTTTGATGTAGCCAATTAATGGTATTTTTTGAGAAATTCCCAAGTGTGCACTGGATTATATCTACTTTATATATCAATCCCTCTGGGCCACAGCACAAACAGAAGCAGCTCTAGTCATTGGAGGTGTCTTGGGGCCCTATATATAAAAAAATCGCTATCGTTATCGGAATAGCGATCACTATTTTATGATAGTGATCGTTATTTTACGATATCGATCGCTATTTTACGATTTCGCCATCGTGGTTTTACGATGGTGAAATCGCAGTATAGCGTTCGCTATCGTAAAATAGCGAACGCTATCGACAATAACGGTCATTATTCGCTGATAGCGACAGTTATTCTACGATAGCGTTCGCTATTTTACGATAGCGAACGCTATTCTGTGATTTCGCCATTGTAGATTTACGATGGCAAAATAGCAGAATAGCGTTCGCTATTGTAAAATAGCGAACGCTATCGTAGAATTACGGTCGCTATTGGCGAATACTGACCGTTATTGTCGATAGCAACTATTATTCTAGATTCTGTATTAAAGATTCGCAAGATTTCCAAGTCCTTTGGACCTCAGTGCAGCCCCACCAACAGTGTTTTAGGTCCGCCGGCACTCCACAACCTCGGTAGCAAAGGTTGGAGGACTGGGGAAATATTTTGTGTGTAATTTGAGGTGACAAGTACCAGTGGTGTAGAATTTTGAATGCTTTTTCTTGAATTATTATATTTGAGGAGCTTTTGCGGATTGATTCGAATATTGACAACCACTGGTTAGTGTCTAGTTGTGAACCTAGCATCTTTTCCCACTTTTCCATAAAAGACAGTTTGGGAGCGTGGCGAGATTCGTTTAATAATGTGTATATATTGATAATGGTGTGGGAGCTCTGTGGGACTGCACTGCAAATCGCTTCAAAAGGTGAGAGTTGGATTATACTGGTGCCTGTTAGTATTGTGTTGATATAATGCGTGAGCTGCGTAAAGTGGAACCACTCATTGTGGGGCAGATTGTATTTGTGTTGGACTTGGTTCCATTGGAGTGATTTTCCCGATGGTGCTACCTGTCCTATTCGGAAGATATCATGGTCTAGCCATGTCGTCCAGGCTTGTGCGTTCAGGCCAGGTGGAAAGTCCGGGTTATGGTATATCAGGGTCATGAGTGATGGTTCATGACTTAATCTGTATGTTGTTATTGTTTTGTGCCAGAGCTCTATTGTGTGTCGTATGTAAGGGTTTTGTATACTATTAAAAAAAAAAAAACAGTTTTTGAATAGGTATCCATAATATGTCTCTAAGAGGGGTGGAGGGGAGGAGAGCCTAGTCTAGTTCCTGCCATCGGGGTATGTCAGAGTTGTTGTACCACTGCACCGTTTGTGCTAGTCTGGCTTCTAGAAAATAGTGTTGTAGGGAGGGGAGGCGGCTCCTCCTAATTTTTTGGGTCTTTGTAGTGTTTTTAAACTAATTCGGGGTCGTTTCCCGTTCCATAGAAATTTTGTGATTTTAGATTGAAGTAGTTTCATGTCTGCGGGTTTGAGTGCAATTGGTAGGGATCTGAATAGGTAAAGCGGTCTGGATAGTGTCATCATTTTGATACTGTTTCCCAAATAGAGATATTTTGTATGTTTTCCATAGATTGAGTTGGGAGATTAGTTTCTTGATTAATGGGGGGTAGTTCATATTGTAGAGTTTGTCGGGATCGGAGCAGATTTGAATCTCCAGGTAAGTGAAGTGTGAATAGTTCCATTTGAAGGCAAGTTGATTTGTAACTATTTGGATGTTGGGGGGGACTGAATAGGTAGTATTACAGATTTTGAATAATTAATTTTGAATCCTGAAAGGTCACCAAATAGCTGTAGTTCCGGGCAGAGAAATGTTAGAGAGATTTGTGGTTTAGTGATAGTGAACAGTGTGTCGTCCGTGAATAGAGCTATTTTGTATTTGTCTTTTCCTATCTGTACTCCGCTTATCTTAGGGTGGTTCCTGATATGTGTGGCTAGTGGTTCCATGCATAGAGCGAAGGTCAGTGGTGATAGGGGGCAGCCTTGACGTGTGCCGTTTTTTATTGGGAAGGTGTGGGAAGAGTAACCTATGTTTGAAATTTTGGCAGTCGGGTGTGAATAAAGGTTGTCTATGGCTGTCATGAAGGGGCCAGTTAAACCGAATTGTAGTAAAGTGTATTTCATGAATTGCTAGTCAATTCTATCAAATGCCTTTTCGGCATCAATAGAGAGATTAATCATTGGTGTTTTGGTGGAGTGGCAATGGTAGATGAGCTGTATTGTACGGCGTATATTGTCAGATGTCTGTGTACCAGAAATGAATCCAGTTTGGTCTTTGTGTCTTAACGAGGGAAAGATTTTGGAGAGCCCGTTAGCTCATATTTTTGTAAACAGTTTTAGGTCCGTATTTATTAGGGAAATTGGCCTATTGTTGCCGCACTGGGTGGAGTATTTTCCTTCTTTTGGGATAACCACTATATCAGCTTCCGGCATGTAAGGTGGAAGCATTGCTTTTTGGTCGAGGATGGAATTGAAGGTGGATGGGAATTGGGGGGTTAATATCTTACGGAAAGTTTTATAGTATGTGGTGCTGGTTTAAGGTGTTTCAGGACTTGATCTACGTCACTTTGGGTAATAGGTGTGTTGAGTGAGTTCATATCTAGGTCCGTGAGTCTGGGTAGCTGGGCCTCTTGGAGATATTTTTTAATATTATCTGGTGTGGCTTTGGTCTTGTTTGCTGTGTTGCCCTGGTAAAGTTCTTTGTAGAATTCTGTGAACATTCGGAGTGTTGTATCCGAATGAGTGTTGCTGTGTTCTGTTTCCTTTTTTTTGAGGGACACGAGTAGATTTTGAAGTTGTGTGGATTCTCTCTTTTTGGTGGATGCGAGTTTGATGAGGTGGCCTCTAATTACTGCTTTATGTGCAGTCCAAACCATCGGGAGTGAGACTTCTCCATTTGTGTTTATTTTGAAATAGTCTGTCAGGGTGGTTGTGAGTTTATTTAGTATACCTGGGTCTGCTAGCAATGAGTTGTTAAGTCTCCAATGGTAGTTTGGTTTGGTTGTGGGTATATTGTGTAATTGGGTAAAGATTACAGCGTGGCCGGACCATGTTATGCTACCTATGCCTGCGACTTGCAGAGATGGGACAAGCTGGGCAGAAATAAATATGTAGTCTGTTCCTGTATAGACCTTATGGGGGTAGGAGTAGAATGTGAACTTTGTTTCAGTGGGGTGTTTTATCCTCCATGCGTCCCATAGATTAAATGTATGTAGGAAAGATTTTAAGGATTTGGCTGATGGTGTGGGGCTAGAGGTAGACGAGGGTTTTGAACGGTCTAAGATGGTGTTGAGGGTGATGTTAAAGTCACCCAGGACTATGAGTGAGCCTAGGTCTAGTGAGAGGAGATGTGTTTCAAGTTTTCTAAGAAAAGCTCCTAGTCCCTGTGTTGGGGAGTATATGTTTACTATTGTGATCCTTGTTTTCTGAATGCAGCCTGTAAGGATGAGGTAAGCACCATCGGGATCTCTAATACAGGATTCTTGTGTAAAGGGTAATGATTTGTGTAGTAAATCGCCACGCCCCCTTTTTTGGAGGTGTTGGAGGCAAAGTAATTGGTGTTATATTGTTTACCCCAGTACTTCGGCTCTTTCCCCTGGATAAAATGAGTTTCCTGGAGCCCCAGGATATGGTATGTGGGTTTTTCGTACTGTTTAATAGCTAGGTGTCTCTTGAGGCCCTTAACATTGTGGCCGAGAATTGATAGTTGTGTAGTTTTATTGGTCATGTTGGTGGTCATAGTGAGAGAGCACGCTTACCTTCTGAGTGGACTGGATCACTGTTGGGAGGAGCTGGTGTCTTCTACACCCCGTGGACATTTCTGTAGAGATGGCGTGGAGAGATGAGTTGTGGTTGTGTAGTTGGAGCAAGAGGGAGTGGACGCGGAGGAGAGTCCGGGAGCACAGCTGGGCGTATACACAAAACATAAAACATAACTTTCTATAGCATATGTTAACAGAATATGAAATGCCAGACATTGACAAATAAAAATAAAATAAATAAAGAGGAGTGGTTCTAATTATAACACTCAGGTTAACTAATTTTAACTTATGTGGCGAGGTAACTGCCACTACATGGGGGTGGATCGACTGAAGGACGAGGCACTACTTATGGGAACTTGATATATACATAAGGACCTCGTGAAGCTGTCATTGGCTTAAACAGGGATTATGTTGCAGACCAAGAAGGTTGTTGGGGGAGAAAGGAAGCATGCAATGGAGGGGGTTAGGCAGATAGCCAAAGGAGTCTTATGTAGAGGTAGACCAGTGGGGCAATAGAGAGGGGAGAGGAAGAGTCCCGTTTGGGCTGGCAATGATGGGGGGTAGGGGGTCTTGTTAGACAATCAAAACTTTTTTATTGCACACCAGATTTATATATGTAGATAAAGAAAATAAAAGCGGAACAAAAAAGGGAAGGGGTAGTGGTTCCATTGCCCCGTGATCTATTAGACACAGTATTGTTGTATCCATCGGTCTGTGTATTACGGGTACCTTGGTATTTGATGATTGTTTGTTTGAATAGGGGTTTATCATTGGAAGGTGGGAGCTGGTAGTTAGGGTATCGGTATGGAGGTAGGTGCTCCCCAAATATATCAAAGTAGCATAGTTATGAGATATACAAATCACTGTTGCTAGCAGCAGGTACAGGGGGAGATTTTTGTGACAATATTACAAAGTACAAAAAAACCCCAACCTCAATAAAAAAGGGATCCATTTTATATAACAGCAACATCCGCCAACTCCAACCCTGATTGTCTTGAGTCGTTTGTGCCCCTATCCTTAGTGGTGGGTACCCTAGTTCCGGTGTGCGACTGCTCTATTGTCAAATCTCTTGGTTGCAGTTGATTGGTTTTATGGCTCTAACTGCTTCCCTAGTTGTTGGTGGGGCATTGTTTTCTTAGTGGGCTTAAATGTGCATATGAAATGTGTGGCAGGTAGGTTGTTCCCTATGCTGGAGGTAGGGGGTGGTGGTATCGTATGAGCTATAATGGGTGATCCCCCAGTCGACTCTGCGATTTCGGGTGCGTAGGAAAGTGGTAGGTGAATAGAGGAGGAGGAGGGGATCTGGGTAAATGTGGGTTGAACGGGAAGGCTAATTATGGGGAGTCAGAATTCTACTGGAGGTCTCCCTATCTGTTTGGGATCAGAGTCAGCGGATGAGACATCAAACATTAAAACATTTGTGGTATTAAACATTTTACTTAGATAACAATATAAGCCGTCATTAACTTTGAACTCAACAACTGGGATTTAACCTCTTCTCCCCCTTTTGGTTGGTAGTGATAAATATGTCCCTGTGGCCTCCTACAATGTTAAGTAGTGACCGAGCCTTTTAAGGGCCCATAGTTGGAAGAATAGAAATAGAGTGTCACTGAACTTTTTTTTTTTTGTTTTGTGATTCTGTAAGCAGTTAATATCTCTCCCCCGAGCTTATGAGTGTCCACCTCCATGGTTTGTACGGGGGTGGGACCCGTTTCCATAAGGGCTAACGGTTGCATCCGTTCGGATATTCCGAATGTGAAAAAAACAATGTTTTAGGGGAACAAAGCAGGCCCAGTCAAAAAATTAGTCCCGGGTCCCTCAAGTCTCTTCCCCCCCAATCCGCCTTACGTGCCATTGTTTGCCATCCTGGGTCAGGCCAGTGAGCAACTGGGTGGTTATCCGTCTCCTTCAGTGGGGAAATTTGACTTGGCCATATATTGTGGAGGTCTGTGCCTTCTTAGCTCGGGGAGGGTGTTGGTCGGGGGGGGGCATCTACGGCGTTAGGGCCTTTCCTCTGGCCTCGCAAGTTAGAGTCCCCCTTCGACAAGCCAAAGTAATATGGATGGGCCTCTGGCTTGTTAAAAGAGGATGGTTAGTTTTATAGGGGGCCTTCTCCGGTGTGGCTGAGGTTATGTCCCCCCTGAGAATAGGGGGGACAGGGCATGATTTGGGGAAGGTCAAAATTATACTTCCCTGAACGGAGGTCTCTCTGTCCGGAGCTGGCATCTCAGTGGGAAGGTGAGTATGGTGAGAGGGCTCTCTGAAGCCTGGCTGGTGGAGTTGCGCTTCTAGGGGAGCTCGACCGGTGTACTTCCCTCCACTCATCTTTGGGTGGAAGGATCCGTTGGGATTTGGTGCTTTGATTGTGCAGATCGTGGTCACCCAGACGCAGTCTTTCGAGTAGAACATGGCCATGTTCTGGGTTTGCGATGGAGACCGTTCGTCCGTTATGTTGTACCATCAGGCGGAAGGGGAACCCCCATCTATATTTCAGGCCTTTGTCCTTTAGTATTTGCAGGACTGGTCTCATCATCCTCCTTTTGTACAGAGTGCGGGGTGATAAGTCCTGGTACATCTGAATTGTGTACCCGTCCTTCTGCAAAGCTTTGTGGTCTCGTGTGGTTTTAGTGATCAGTTCCTTCGTTGTGTAGTAGTGGAACTTTACTATCACATCCCTCGATGGATCGTAAGGTCCCGGTAGGGATCTCAGGGCTCTGTGGGCTCTGTCCAGTAGAAGGTCTCCAACGTGGAGTTGAGGGGCCATAAGGTGGAATAGCTATTCCAAATAGGGGCCCAGATCAAGCACCTCCTCTGGGATACCTCTCAGTCGGAGGTTCTGCCTTCTATTTCTGGTCTCAGAGTCTTCTTGTGCTGATTGTAAGTCCATGCAAATAAGTTGGAGGAGCACACTACTTCATTTACAGTGGTTTATTGAGCAAAAAACATACAACGTTTCGGGGGATATGGTTTCCGCTTCCTCAGAGTGTGCTCCTCCAACTTATTTGCATTGCCGTATTGCTGTGGCCCTTAAGGTGGAGGGCTGGGAGGATTGCACCTATTAATCAAAGGCCGTGCCAAAGGTAGTGTGCTTGAGTGTACTCTATTGGAATTATTTGTCCAGCAGCTGAGATCGAATTTCAGTTATGTCGCTTTCTAGCTGCGTGCAATACTTCGCCACGTGGCTTTGCGAGGCCTCATTTTCTGCCACTCTATCGCCTAGTGAGGAAAGTTCCTGTTTGACCTCTGAAATGGTGGCCTGGTGAGCTGATTTTAATGCTTTTTCTAAATCAGTGTATAATTTATCCAGGTCCTTTCTGGTAATAGGAGACTGGGCTGGGTCATGGTCTCCCGCCTTTGAAGAGCTGCCATGTTGGATAGCTGGTGTACCGTCTGGTCTTGTCACAAATCCTATCATGTCGCCCTTCGATTCATTCTGGGTACGCTTGGGAGGCATATTGGTTGCTGTATGTGCTTTTTGGTGGTAAAAGCTGGAGGTATCACATATAAATATCAAGGTTTCTTGTTCCCTGAGCCAGAGCTCAGTTAGTGTGCGACCGCCATGTTCTAAGGTCAGGCTCCGCCCTGACATTTCAGGTTCTAGCAGTCCTTCTTCTTCCCAGGGTGCACCACATGCTTGGAATGTTCCTAACAGTAATTTCTACTGATTGGCTGTTGGATGGGTCCAACCTGCTCAGATCTCTACTGAACAACTGAACCAACCCAGGCGCTGGGTCAAGGGCAAGACCATAATGGTCCCTATTAGGGGTCCTGCAAACAGGAAGTCAGTATTTTGGTTGCATTTATTTATATACAGACAAAATGCTGAATTGGCAGATTGAGGTCATTGGGATGAAAAAATACTTTTTTCTGAAAAGCATATGTATTTCCACTGAACTTCCCCTTTAAACGATTAGATACTCCATCCCCCAGGGTCTTGAAATGTGCTTTTTGTCTTGCTTTATTTAATAATATTAAATTTAATGTATTCACGGCATCCTATATAATAAAAGCCTAACTGCTGCGTCTGTGCTGCTGTGTATGTGTCACTGCAGTTCCTATGGACTAACCACTAGAGGGAGAGGGAGATAGTCCCTGCAGTTTCAATTGATTCACCACTAGAGGGAGAAACATAAGATACTGAACGGAGGCACAGAGATTGACAGCAGATAGTAAAAAGTACTGTGATACTTTTAATGGACAGCCACACTGCACTGGAAACGCAATCGCACACGGAATCGCATGCAATTTCATGAGCGATTTGTTGCCTTTGCGCATGCAGTTTTCATTAGATATAGAAAAGTGATTGTGATAAAAATGCGGAACGCAATTCGGTGTGTTGTCTCAATTTAAATGATCGAGGAAAACCGCATGCGCAAATGCAAAAAAAGCGCGATAGTGTGGCCTAGCCCTAAATGTTTATATTAGTAGTCAAGCTATCGATGGATCTACCCTTTTCCTCAGGTCAGAGCAGACCGCAGATAAGGTAAATTTTTTTGGTACAGAGGAGGGGGGGACTTTTGGGATGGGGGGGACTGCCACAGAGGGGAGGACTCTGTCACAGGGGGAACTCTGCCACAGAGGGGGGACTCTGCCTTTTGGGACAGAGGGGGGGGAACTCTGCCTTGTGGGACAGAGGGGGGGACTCTGACTTTTGGGACATAGGGGGGCTCTGGCTTTGGGTACAGAGGGGAGGGATTCTGCCTTTGGGGACAGAGGGGGGACTCTGGCCTTGGGACTCTGAGGGGGTCTCTGGGCTTCTAGCGCCCATTAATTTAACAGGCTTAATGTCTAGTAATGTATATTCTGCTTAGATTTACCCGAGGGATTAAGATAATTTTTTAAATATACATTTTTTTGTATATGGATGTATGAATTTTTAATGTTTTATACACTAGAAATTTTAACACCTACACTTTTTAAATATATAATAGTTATTTGTATATTGCTTTTAATTTTTGTTTTGTTCCACAGCACTAGCATCAAGGGAGGTTTATTTATCCGGCACTTGCACTTTAAAAATCCTACTGGAAACCTGGAGTATTATTATGGCTATAATGTATCCGTAATAGGATACTTTTTTCTATGGTAAGTTTATACATTTATTGGACTATTTGTTACAATGTAAGTCCTCATACTGGACTTACCTTATATACTCGAATATAAACCGAGGTTTTCAGGCTTTAAAAAAAGCCTGAAAACCGAACCGAGGTTTATACTAGAGTTAACCACTTTCTCCTACCTTGCCTGGCCACCGCTCGCTCCGCATCCTCTACGCTTTTGGATGACCTCACTACTCGGCGCCTCTCACTTCCCGGTGCCGAGTAGTGACGTCATCCAGAAGCACAGAGGATGCGGAGCAAGCTGATGCTGGACAAGGTAGGAGAAGGCATTATACATAGGAGCTAACACCAGTCCCCAATACTTGCAAATAGGAGGTTTTACCCCCTATATGCAAGTATTGGGGACTGGTTAGCTCCTCTATATGTTTTGTAAAGTTGTCTACATTGGTGGCAGTGAGGTGGTCACTGCAGATGTTTGGAAACTATAACTCCCAGAAACTAAAGCATGAAATTGGGGGTTACTGTGTGGGATTTAATCTACATTTAAAGGCCAACTTACTAACAATACAGAATCAGGAGGATGGTATCTATTGTTAAAGATTGCCTTCTGATTCTGTATGTTTTTGAGGCTTTAGATGCCCTGTAAATGGACGGCAGTATTCCCATACAGTAGCCCATAGAGTAATAGCAGTAATCAGAAGGCAGTAGTGGTCATATTTTCTACCCTCGGTTTATACTTGAGTCATTCACGTTTACTCCTTTTTGGGGTAAAATTAGGTACCCGGTTTATACTCGGGTCATTTTGTACTCGAGTTTATACAGTACTTCAAGGACTTAAGACATTAAGATATGAATAGAGCTGCTTGGTTTGTGCTCTGTGGCCCCGATGGATTGCCATATGATCGTTGGACTATATTCCCATTTCCAATATTGAGTCAGTAAAGTTTTTGGGTGATGATGTCACTAAATGGAGGGGGAGGTGCGACGGTATTCGGTATTTAGTCACTGTTTGTGTGTGTGCTCATCATTTTGAGAATGGCCCATAAGTGGCTTGAAACATGTCGATGTTGCACAATAAAGAATAATTGTTTGAAAATCCTAGGTGTGATCCTTCCTGGTTATATTTATGTCTCGGAAGCACCCGGGTCGATGTTTTGAAACCAGTTAGAGTGCCGCTGCCACACATTGTTTCTATATATACATATTTATATATATCCAATGAAGTAAAAGAGTTCCAGGCACTCTCAATTTTATTCAATGTGCAAAACACATAAGTAACAACGTTTCGGTCTCCCCCTTTATCAAGCCATGGCTTGATAAGGGTCCAAGAAGGGGGACCGAAACGTTGTTACTTATGTGTTTTCACATTGAATAAAATTTAGTTTTTTGCACAAGACCTGAGAGTGCCTGGAACTCTTTTACTTCATTGGATATATATAAATATGTATATATAGAAACAATGTGTGGCAGCGGCACTCTAACTGGTTTCAAAACATCGACCCGGGGTGCTTCCGAGACATAAAAACCAGGTAAGGAAGGATCACACCTAGGATTTTCAAACAATTATTATTTATTGTGCAACATCGACATGTTTCAGCCACTTATGGGCCATTCTCAAAATGGTGAGCACACACACAAACAGTGACTAAATACCAAATACCTTCGCACCTCCCCCTCCATTTAGTGACATCATCACCCAAAAACTTTACTGACTCCATATTGGAAATGGAAATATAGTCCAACGATCCATATGGCAATCCATCTGGGCCACAGAACACAAACCAAGCAGCTCTATTCATAGGATATATCTTAATGTCTTAAGTCCTTGAAGTACTGTATATACTCGAGTACAAAACGACCCGAGTATAAAACCGAGGTACCTAATTTTACCCAAAAAGGAGTAAACGTGATTGACTCAAGTATAAACCGAGGGTAGAAAATATGACCACTACTGCCTTCTGATTACTGTTATTACTCTATGGGATACTGTATGGGAATTCTGCTGTCCATTTACAGGGCATCTAAAGCCTCAAAACAATACAGAATCAGAAGGCAATCTTTAACAATAGATACCATCCTCCTGATTCTGTATTGTTAGCAAGTTGGCCTTTAAATGTAGATTAAATCCCACACAGTAACCCCCAATTTCATGCTTTAGTTTCTGGGAGTTATAGTTTCCAAACATCTGCAGTGACCACCTCACTGCCACCAATGTAGACAACTTTACAAAACATATAGAGGAGCTAACCAGTCCCCAATACTTGCATATAGGGGGTAAAACCTCCTATTTGCAAGTATTGGGGACTGGTGTTAGTTAGTGTGTTTGTTGGTGCACAGTGGGAATTATGTGTGTGTATGTTTGGCTATGTGTGGATACAGTGGATATACATCTTTTCATACCCTACTATAAAAATTTTAAGGTTTGGTATAATAAAAAATTAAACAAAGTATATCTGGGCATGGCAGGTTTTGCCTACTACATACAGAAATATCATGAGAAATGTTCACTAATGTATGGGCATCATAAAGGACCTGGAGGTAGTTCTTTAAACTTGTGTTTGTACTACTGAATTGGTATCCTGTTATACTTATACTTGGGACAGAGGGGGATGCACACTATGTTATATATAGGGCATTATATGAAAATTGCAAAGCAGTGCATTCTAATGTGGGTGGCCGAATTGCATGTACTTGAGATTCGATTTCAGAGCACATGTGATTTCCATTTTTTTGAAATTCACATGCACTCTGATTTCGGAATATTTCTCAAATAGCAGTACAGGCAGTGTGCCGATGCACGTGCTTTTAATAACACCTTACTAAAGATATTTACATATGGGCAGAGACATTTGGATTCGTGTGTGAGGGGGTATGTAAAGTTTTTATAAATATTATAACAGGAGATTATTATTTGTCTGGGATTTTTAATACTGAACAGTTTTTATTATGGAAGCATTTGGTTATCTGTTCTGCTAGTTGGAACCCTGGAGCTAGTTATTTAAACTTGTGTTTGTATCACTGAACTGGTATCTTGTTATAGTTACACAATACCAAACATTATCATTTGCCCCTTCTGTAATATATGGGATATCTGGGGCAGAGCAGAGAGGGAAACTTTATGTGAGTAAAACAGCTGATCTGTAAAGTACCCAGGGGTGAGGACTTAACAGTTTAGGTCCTTACCCTGTGTTCTATTCAGATGTGGAACAGGTAAAAGGAGAGTATAACCGCTGTAATTGTTGCATAAGGATAGTTACATTAAGGGTATATATAGCATACTTTTCTTACCAATAACAATGCTTTATAAATATGCCCCTTAAGGGCTAGACCCCATTGGCACAATTCAGATAGCAATTTGCGCAGCGCATGCCAGTGGATGGCAATGTAGCCAGCCTGATTGACTGTGTTGCATTCTGGTCAGTTTTCTTAAAGATTGTGATCACCATTTTTGGTGCGAATCACATTTGTTTGACTATTGGCCAAAACGCTAGCGCAGCACACATGCGCAGAGAAACGCATTGACAAAATGTCATTGTGGTCTCAGGCTTATAGGATATCTCGCATATTGGTTTACTGAATTGTAAATATTGTACACTCCACTGTGAGTGAAGGTGTGAGTGACTTACCTCATATGTAATCCATTTTCCAGGGGAAAAAGGTATTACAGTTCCTTCTATTTCCTAATTAGATGATGTAACTTCTACAGCTGTAAACATATTTTGCATATAATTGGCATCTCTGTAGGAGTGTTAAACAAAATAACAATTATGGCTAACTATAGACAACCCAGTACAATCCATCAATTGTTTTTATTAATTTGTAGTGTCACGCGTGAACACACACCATAGCAGAATGCAATGTATCTTGTAACACTCCGCTATTCTTGGATCTTTTGCTCCTGTGATCTAATTAGAAGACTCTCGCCTCTATCATGTCCGCTCACGACATGTCCTCTTGATCCCATGCCCTCTGCATTACATATTCAATGCCTCACTTACATCTGGAATTTTCCCTTCCATCTCTAAACATGCCCATGTTAAACCCATACTAAAAAAGCCCTCGCTAGACCCCTCTTGTTTAGCCAATTACCGCCCGGTCTGTCTCTTACCGATAGCTTCTAAATGGCTTGAACGATTAGTCTTCTCCCATATCGCTAACTACCTTCATGCTCATAACCTATTGGATCCTTTACATTCCGTCCTGTGCATTCCATCAAGACGGCTCTGTGTAAGGTTATAAATGATCTGCAGGTTGCAAAGACCAATGGTCACTTTTCTATTGTTATCCTCCTTGACCTCTCCTCTGCTTTCGACACAGTCGATCAATCACGCCCTTACGAGCCCTTTGCCGCCTATCTTTTGAGTTCCACTCAGTCTGTGTTTACTCTCCCACACCCCTACAGATTTCGGTTATTTATCGACCACCCGACCCGACCACCACTTTCTTTGACCACTTCTCTGCTTGGTTGTCCCACTTTCTATCCACTGACATCCCCTCAATTATCTTAGGGGATTTCAATATCCCCATCAATACCAACACCTCGGCTGCCACTAAACTTCTCTCTCTTACCTCCTCCCTTTGCCTTACCCAATGATCCTCTGCCCAGACCCATTGTAATGGACACACACTGGATCTGGTCTTTACCTGCCTCTGCTCCATATCTAAGTTCTCCAACTCTCCCTTTCCTCTGTCCGATCATAATCTTCTCAAATTTAATCTTGTGTCATCTGTCCTGGTCATAACCCCTAACAACCAAACGTACAGATTTAGGGACCTGAGTAATCTCGACCCACATTCGCTCTCTATCCCTCTCCAACAACTTAACTCCATGCCCTCCTTCTCTGACCCTAACCTTGCAGCTGTCCACTACCATATCACTGTTTCCAATGCCCTCGACTCTGTTTCTCCCTTATCCACCTGTCGCCTTGGTCGCAAGAACCCACAACCATGGCTTACGGATAAGAAAAAAAAGTTGAAAAGGCAATCCCGTATAGCAGAGCGACGCTGGCGCAAGAGTAACAAAAATATTGACTTTCTCTAATTTAAAAGTGCCCTTTGTCGAATCAGAGGTGCTTTGTCCCTAGCCAAACAAAACTACTTCTCTTCACTCATATCCTCCCAATCCCATAACCCCAAACAGCTCTTCAAAGTATTCAACTCCATGCTCTGTTCGCCACCTCCTCCGCCTACCCCCTGTTTATCGGCTGATGAAATATTTCACAGAGAAAATTGAAAACATCCGAGGTGGTTTTCCTGTGCGCCCTACCTCCTCCCTACAGCTTCCAACCACTTCTATTTCTCTGCCCAATCTCCCTTCATTGCCACCATAACAAAACAGGGACTTTCATCTCTCCTATCCAGGACACGTCTCACCACCTGCCCCCTCAACCCCATTCCCTCATCTTATTCCCCCGCTCTCCTCTTCCTTCATTCCAGCCCTAAGCCCTTTAACTTGTCCCTATCCACTGGTATTTTTCCCTCTATATTTAAACATGCCGCTGTATCTCCTATACCTAAAAAACCCTCCCTTGACCCGTCTGCTCTTTCCAGCTGCTGGCCTGTCTCCCTTTTGCTTCCAAACTACTGGAAAGACATGTCTATGCTGACCTGGTTAATCACCTGTCTGCTAACTTTCTCTTCGACCACCTCCAGTCAGACTTCTGCCATAACCACTGCACGGAAACTGCCCTCACTAAAGTGACCAATGATCTACTTAGTGCTAAATCTAAAGGTAAACAATAAAGTCGAATTGCAGGGAATAAAAACCAAATGCAAAATTTCTTATAGTGATACAGGAATGTTCCTAATAAAAGCAGCACAGCACAGATACAAACAATAAATTTTACCTAATTGATGACTGTGTTTTGTATCACTAATTTTCTCCTGTCCTTAGCTGACGATCCTAGCGCTAGACACCTGGCCTCCACCCTGCACGGTTGCGAAGAGATCTTCCCCCAGCTGACCCGAGTTACCACGTGATTGGACCTTTGGACTGTGTTGGTGGTGAGAGGACCATACACTGTTCGGTGGTGCTACGGGGTAGTGAGATCCTGGCTGGTGTGAGTCCGTCTAGGGAATGTGAACTACCGAAGCAAGTTACGCTAGTTTAAATTTGGAACCTACCTTATCCGTTCGTCCGTGTGAGGAGGAGTTCTGTTCTTTGGACTGGCCGTTGCACCCTTGTGGGGTTGTGGAGGTTTTTGGTGCTCTTGCTCGTGCTGGTGGTCATAAGCTTTTAGGACAGGTAGATGTATACCGGTATCTATTGCTGGAGATTCGATATACCTTTTGTACTTTTATGAATAGTGTTTGTTGATTGTTTGTATCTGTGCTGTGCTGCTTTTATTAGGAACATTCCTGTATCACTATAATAAATTTTGCATTTGGTTTTTATTCCCTGCTATTCGACTTTATTGTTTGTATTCATCGGTTGATTTTTATCTTCCATTGTTTGGACTGTGTTTGGGACCCACACAGTTTTTATAGCAGGTGTTCGTATTTTCCCCTTTCCTCTTTCTTGTTATTGTGTACTAAATCTAAAGGTCACTACTCTTTGCTCATTCTTCTTGATCTGTCCCCTGCTTTTGATACTGTTGATCACCCTCTACTTCTTCAGATCCTGGCCTCCTTAAGTATTAGGACACTGCACTTTCTTGGCTATCCGATCTGTCTGGTAGGACCTTTAGTGTTTTTAACTGTGAAATTAGCTCCACTCCTCACCCCCTCCCTGTGGGGGTCCCGCAAGGCTCTGTACTTGGTCCTCTTCTTTTCTCCATCTACACCTATGGCCTTGGACAAGTCATTAGTTCATTTGGGTTCCAGTATCACCTGTATGCGGACGATACCCAAATTTACATCTTTGCCCCAGATCTCCCTACACTGACATCCCAGGTCCCCAACTGCCTTAATGCCATCTCTGCCTTCATGTCCTCCCGCTTATTACGATCTTTCCTTCAAACCTCATGTCAATTCGCTTGCCAACTCCTGCGGGCTCCAACTCAAAAACATCACCCGCATTCTACCCTTCCTCTCAAATGAAGCTACAAAAATCCTAGTCCATGCCTTAATCATATCCCGGCTAGACTACTGCAACACACTTCTGTGTGGTTTACCGAACAACCGCCTGGCTCCGCTTCAATCCAATCTTAACTCTGCTGCCTGGCTCATTCATTTATCTTTTCGCTTCTCTAATGCCTCTCCTCTCTGTCAGTCCCTCCACAGGTCGGCCATCATGCAAAGGATCCAGTTCAAACTGCTTACCTTATCCTATAAAGCACTATCCAACACAGCCCCTCCATATATCTCAGAGCTGATCCAGCTAGACCGTCTCAGACGCAACCTCCGCTCCGCAAACGATACCCTCCTCTCATCCACCCTAGTCACCTCTCCCCATGCCCGCATTCAGGACTTTACTCATGCTGACCCTCTGCTCTGGAACTTCCTTCTTCCGTCTGTCTGTCACTCACCATCCCACCTTCAAACGTAACCTTAAAACCCACCTCTTAACCTGGCCTAAACATTACCCCTCTTACTACCCAATATGATTCAACCAGCCTTTCACACTTCACTGCCAATCTATTTACAGCCTACCGATTCCCGTCACCTTATGTCTCACCCCCATAACCTCTAGACTGTAAGCTCTTTGGGCAGGGTCCTCTCTCCTATTGTATCACAGTATTGCTGTAAGATACTCCACACTCTGTTTACTTATATTATGTATTACCTGTGTATGTAATATGTATAACTTTGTATAACATGTATTACCCTGTATGTAATGTATGACTATGTAACTGTAAAGCGCCACGGAAGATGTTGGCGCTATATATATCAATAATAGTAATAATAATTCCATCCTAATGCAGATACTTCACTCTTTGGGCATTCGGAATAAAGGGGCATCCTGGTTTCTATCCTAGCTTTTAGGAGGCAGATACTTTTGCCAGAAAGGAAAATAAATTATTATTAAGGGACATGTTTATAAATGCGTGGTATCGCTTTTTAGCGATACTGCGCCTTTAACGATCAGGTTAACGATCGCTAATTTACGATCGTTTTACAGATCGTTAAAAGGTTTGTAAATCTACAATAACGATCTTAAATCTACGATCCCATAGAATATCATTGTGGTAGTTCACTGCTGCATTACAGAAGTGACATTTGCGTGGGGATATGATCACTTTATACAAATATATTAATGGGCCACTGTATCAGTAAATAAGGATAGACCTTATAGACCCCTTTATCAGCACTCCCTTCCCTTGTGATCCAATGTAGTATATATAATAATCAGTACCACAATCCCTAACAATCTAAAAAAAATCATCTTAGGAATAGGGAAAATAATTAAATAATTCACTTTATTCAAATAACATACATATCAAATATATATAAAAGTCGGGCAGCTAAAAATCCAAACAGAATCCTGGTACCGAGGTAAGGTAAGTATAACAACATGGGACTAATGATGTAATGTATCCAGTAGGTGTAATTGATACAAATAAATCTCCTGGAACTTGCTGTAAAAACTATTCAGTGAATAATGTTGTTGCTAATACGTCACATAGACCCAGATTTACAACATCGTCATCGTAAATCTGCGGTGCCGCTATTGTAGAATAACGTTCGATATCGTAGAATAACGATCATTATTTTACGGCGATCATGCGTTTCCTTCGATTTTAAAGGAGCCGTGCGGTCTACGATAACGATCGTTATTCTGTGATAACGATCGTTATTCTATGATACCAATCGTTATTCTGCGATATTGGCACCGCAGAATTACGATATCGGAGAACAATGATCGTTATTTTATGGCGATTGTAAAAAAACGATAGCGATATTTATTAAATACGGCCCTATGTTACACATTAGTATTTTCCATGGATAAACCTACGGCTGTTCTTTCATGTAGGTAGCTCCTCTCTCCTGCACATTGTTTTCATTTTTCCATTTCCCCTGCTTTAAAATTTTCACTTATGTCCAATATCTGGTATCTGACCTAGGCCATATTTACCTTGTTTATTTTCATTCTTAATTTGATTTTAAATAGGGAATTGCAGCAGCTGCATTGAAGCTTTCTAACCAGGACTTTTTAACCAACAAATAGTTCCTGTTAAAGTCACTTTAAACTGTATATTCAATAAAGCTTTAGCCTTCTAGAAGGTAGCTAAGACATAGCTCCTTTACCTCCCATTCTGTAATTAATGAGAAAAAGGATAGGTTTACTTTTTGAGTAAACCTATACTTTAAGGACAACTGTATTGTCTAATCTCTTCCTCCACCTCAGTCTGGGATGTATCCAATGGGAGGAAGCACTTCTTGAAGAACATGTCTTCTCATTGGTACGGCCCTGGGCCTAAAGGGGGGTGGAGCACCTTGTCCTTTAAGATTTAACCAACTGACACACAAGGAACTAAGCAGGGAATATTTATTTGCAAAGTGATTATTTTCAGAAAGTAAAGCAATTGACCATAACAGGCATTAAGATCAACCGACACTCATGTGAAACCAAAGCAGAACTGTAATTATATATTGTGTCATTGTTTAAATAAGGATATTATAATTTAAAAAACTCTCCACAAATGATGTTATTTCACAACATAAGATAAGGTATGTATAATAGCTTTATACATTTTTTGCCCAGTAGTCTATGGACAGTGTAGTAATAAGTTTCCTTTTTAACTTTAATATGTGTCCAAATGGGCTGGGTGGAAGCAACACTGGACAAAGAAAATAGAGTCGGACAATTTTTCTCATTATGGGAAAGTTTTATTAACATCCTTCCATTACACATCAGACAACGAATCCACGGTTGCTTTCAACTAACAGTGTGGTACACTGAACAAACTTTGGGTTACTCCCTTCAATAGACCTATCCTCTACATACCTACTTGCGCGCTATCCCCCCCTTTAACTATTCAACACCGCCTAATCCCCGGCGACAATGATTACTAAAGACAAGGCAACAAGTTAAGTTAAATGAAATTAGGTTAAGGTTCCGCTACAATGCGGCAGTTCATTTAGTTAATAAAAATTTAGTAAAAATATCGAAATGATTACTAACAAATGCTACAATACCAATTAGATGACTCAGTAAAACTGATGGTATCACTTAAATAACCTAACTGTTTTACATGCAAAATAGTGTCTTATCTACAATATCCTATCATCACTGTCTATTTTATATCAGAATTCTGCTAACTATAATATGTGCTGTGGTCTGTGCCATCCGCTGCTCCTTATGTGGCTTCCCTACTTTTTGCATGTGTTAATCATGAATATATATAAGAAGCAGAGAAATCATATGTGCAAAGCCACGCAGAGCCTAGCCCTGGTACAATAGTTTTTCCCAATTGATCCCCTGGCCTGATTTTCGTCCTCTTTGACAGAGATGTAGCTTTGATTAACAAAATAACATATTTTCTGCAAAATCATCAAGTTTGAACGACCGGACATGTTGGCACATTATGGACAATCATGGGACCAAATCTAAAAACCCATGGAATCGGAAAGTTCTGATACGAAGAGACATATTTAAGAATGCATGGTATTGCAATTTAGTGATAACGAGCATTACGGTAATTTAGACAGCGGCCGTAAATGTATGTCCGCAGTCGTACATTTATGATTAAATGTTCATTAATCAACAAAAGTTCGGCAAAAGAATACCACACGGTAGTAAACTACCACGATGGAACTCTATGGAGATGGTAAATCTACAATTGCATTATCGTAGATTTACAATCATTATCGGTAATTTACGATAACGATCGTAAATAAATAAACTTTAAAATTATCAGAAATCAAAGATCGTTAAACTGAACCTACCTTTAAAAGACACCAGGATCCTGCTTGTAGCTGCAATCTATGCAAACTTATAGCAGTATAAAGGGTGGTGTTTCCAGCTAGCACTGTGATTTGTGACATCACCAGCACCAATGCTCGGCCCCCGCTGCCAAAGGCACTGAGCATGCTTAGTTGAATCCTACTGCTGTAGCTGTCTTTAAATTGCTTCATAAAAGATCGGGTTTTTTTAGAGCGGGTGGGGATTCTTGCATAGCTCATCATGTGACTGTGATTTATAATGACTGAGTGTAACTTTAAAAACCAATAACGTTAGACCCAGAGAAGCTAGAGACATCATCCTAAGCTTGTTAGTATAAGATCTCTTTAAAATAGAGGACACTTATGTGGAGACCAAAGTTATCCTTAAATATTTTGTTGGATATAATTATTATTATTATTATTATTATTGTGGATTTATATAGCACCAACATCTTCCGTATCGCGTTACAATTACATGTATACATTTACATCATGACCTGAAGAGCTTACAATCTAAGCACATTTATTTAACACATACAACCTATCAGTATGTCTTTATGATTGTGGGGGAAACCAGAGTGCCCGGAGGAAACCCACACAAGCACAGGGAGAACATACAAACTCCTTGCAGATGTGTCCACGGGTGGAATCGAACTCAGGACTTCAGCGCTGCAAGGCATCAGTGACAGCCAATAAAAAAGATGATTGAATAAATCTCAGTATCTTATCTGGGTCTGACACCCCCATCTAGATCACTTCATCCTGGGTAAGGTTTCGTAGGAGTTCCTTCTTCTTATGATTTATTTCAATGTCAAAACTAATGGAGTCAGCTGTAGACTGGATTTCTTTACATTTCCTGCCTGGTAAATATGTCAGCTCCAACTCTGTAAAATAAGAAATTAAATGTTTAAAACACCATTGTATATTTTATACTATTTATAAACCACATGTTCATAGCAGCTGTATTTTATGGTGCAGTTAGTAATACAACGTTGCGGCCATCTAAAATAATGGGTCCAAGCAGGATCCTGTTGTGTGATCACATTTGTTATAAAAGAGGGATATTCCTGTTCTTTGGCCAAGATGTTGACATTACAGTCTTCAAACATGTTCAACAGATTCTTGTACAAATCATTCTGAATTGAGAAAACCAAATGAATGATTAGCGAAACTTCTTGAAGAACTAAGGGCCGTATTTATAAAGCCGCAGTATCGCTGTTTAGCAATACTGCAGGTTTGTTAATTTACGATCGCGGACGTACAACCAAATGTTCGGATGTAGAATACTATGTGGTAGTAAACTACCGCAATGGTATTCTATGGGTAGATTTCTGACTGTAAACTTCAAGTGCAGTTGATCTAACTTTATACCATAGATATATGAAGACCTGGATAAATGAGGACCTTCACAAGGGATAGTGTAAGTTTATATGGATGGCAAGCAAAATTAATGATGTAGCCGAAAGTTACCAAACATTATCCATATTTTATATCTGTGCCAATTATTTATGGCTGCAGTCGCAAAATTCTGCCTACCACTGTAAACTACCAAATTCTTTAAAGACCACAGCCGATGTCTATGCCTGATACCATGTGATATTTTGCAGAACAGTTATTTTACGTCTGCAGTGAAAAAGAAGGATGGCATTGTAAAATACTGCTAGCGATTGGTGCCTTTATACATATGCTCTTCTATTACTTATAATGAGCGGTACCAGATAAATGTGTTGCATCTATCCAGGGGAATCCTCGTTACATTTTAATTAGGGGGAAGCTCTGTGAAAACAATAACATTGAACATCTTGAAATAGAATGTTCATCTCTCAGACATGTCAGGTCAACATCATAGGACCATTCAATGACCAATACCTTGTTGCTTTCCAGTTGTCTTGGGCTTTCTGCTGTTTGGATCTCAACAGCCAAGTAGTGTATAGAATGTCTTCTCCATTCTCAGTTTGGAAGCATTGGCCAGTCCACACAGTTATGCTTTCTACAGTAAGAACATTAACATAGATGATAAGCAAATGTTCAGATTGGTGACTAATAAACACAGTAGAAAGATAGACAGTGAAAAAGCATAAAGATTAAACAATGTTAAAAAAATGTGGATAATGCAGTAATTGTGTGTGTGTGATTTATAAAAATGAAACTTTCTATTATTATATTTATTCACCCATTGTACAGATGGGGTCTTATAGTAGGTGGAGTAGGCCCATTAATGTTTATTGGATTTGAGGACATATGTATATATAAAAAAGTCAATGCATGTATGTTCCATAAAAACTTCTAAACAGCTAGGACAATAATGATTAGACATTTCAGGATCCGTAAAAAACAGACTACATTACAACTTTTACATACCACCCCTTATACCTTTCCCCCCACCCTTTTAAAGTCAATTCGGGATGAGATCTAACCTACGTGCTGCCATCTGGTTGTGAATCGAGTGATTGCCTAAGTTTATTGGTTATGAGATCTGACATTTGTGCTGTCCTCTGTTGGTGAATCGAGTGATCATCGAAGTTAATTGGGGATGAGATTTAAGCTGTGTGCTGCCATCTGATAGTGAAGAGAGTGAACATCTAAGTTAACAAACATATGGAAAGTCCAGAGAACAGGGTAACATGCCTCCCAGATAGTGCTGCTGTCCAGGCACTAGTATTCACATATACAGATAAGGATATCAAAGAGTCAGTAGAGTTAAAATGCAAATAAGTGATTTATTGCAGTCTACACAACATGTATCGGGTAAGTACCGTTTGTCAAGTGTACCACACCCACCAGTGACCACACATTGTAAAGGGAAAAAAAAGTCTAGGCCCAAATTAGCTCCTCTGCAGTCCAATCAAAATTGAAAAAGGGTTGAAGGTATTCTTCAACTGTAGAATTCCAAAAGTCTGTCACTCCTGAGACTGTAGAGGCTAACAGGAAAAGTAGTCCATGAAGACAAGCTCCCATACTGCCCTAGATCAGGCCTATGTAAAAACATGCAGGTGAAACTACAAGTCCTAAATAGGGACCAAGTACTCATAATAATGGAAATATTACCAAAAAGGGCAAGTAAATTGTATATGAATACACATTAAAAGCTAAAAGGCAATATAAATATAATCATACAAACACATATAAGTCCATAATTATATAAATATAGATATATAAAAAGGCAATCTGAAACTATAGCAATACATATATTCGACCATTAGTGCTATGATTAAAGGAATACATGCAGTCAACGTATAAATATTTAAAAAAAAAAAAAAAAAATTATATATATATATATATATATATATATAGTATAAGCAAAAGAAGGCACTCACTTTAAGCCATAGTTAGTGCGCGGGTGCTGGCTGTATGAAAAGATACAGAAAAGGACAATGATGTCCGCGCACTCCTGGGTCTTGTTCAACAGTATATTAACATGCAAAAGTGCAAAACACTTTGTTGCACTTTTGCATGTTAATAAAGTGTTGAACAAGACCCAGGAGTGTGCGGTCATCATTGTCCTATATATATATATATAAACTGAGAAAGTAACCTATGGCTTAGCCACTGAAATTCACTCTCCCGACAGGAATAATCAATATCTACAAGAAGAGAGTGAAAAAGTCACAAAAGGGACAAACATAAGTAACAGATCAATTGATGCATGTAATATTTATATTCTCATTCCAACCCCTTGGTTTCAAGGTATTTCATTTCTAAGGCCCATTATTTGTCCCGACTGAGCGGTCGTTGCAAGTCAGCATTTGGCGGGGACAAATGACTGTCGGTTGCGTCAATAGTGGCCACGGCTGACAGTGCAGTCATCCATTCACGCTTTGGTAAAGCATGCGTTCACCATTTTTGGTGCATTAACATACGCGTTTCCTTAACGGAAAGAATCGCACACACAATCGCGTGCGATAATGCTCATGATAGTGTCGGCGATTCCTGTGTGTTGCAGTGTGACCTCAGCCTTAAAGGGCATGTCCACCCCAAAAACTATAATCCCCCCCACTACTAGCCTAACTCTGTAGTGAATAAAAATCCTTACCTTACATCCCAGCTCCAAATGGTTCTCCTGTAATGTCCCCCAAAGAAAACTGACCACCAGGAGCCTGGCAGGGAGGGAAATTGTTTCCGCCCCTGAGACGTCTTCTCAGGTTTTTGGCTTGATCAGAGCAGCCCCCCCCTCCCTCTCCCTAGCATAAAACCCCTTTGATATACAGTAGGTCTCCCTCCCCCAGCCCAAATCTTACCTTCCCTCTCTCCCCGGCTTACTGTGCAGCCAGCAGCCACCCAGTTTCATGCAAGCAGAGGGCCGGGACAGTGCGTCAGAGGAAAGAGTGAAGGTAAGTAACGAACGGGGGAGTTTCTGGAAAATCTATTACAGCGGTTGGGGCTGGGAGACCTATTATATATCAAATTTTTTTTAATGGGGTGGACATGCCCGTTAATCTACAATGACTCAAGCTGGGTGTCATCAGAACCCTGCAACACAGAGCCGAGAACATCCCCACTAGCACAGAGGCGAAGGCTAAAGAAATGAAACATCTCAGAGGAGCCCTTAAAACTTGTGGATATCCAGACTGGGCCTTTGTCAAAAGAAGTAGAAGGAAAGAAAAGAACACAAATACCAACAGTGAAGGGGAAAAG
This sequence comes from Hymenochirus boettgeri, assembly GCA_019447015.1. Taxonomy (NCBI): domain Eukaryota; kingdom Metazoa; phylum Chordata; class Amphibia; order Anura; family Pipidae; genus Hymenochirus; species Hymenochirus boettgeri. The sequence continues at coordinate 350,567,707 of CM033469.1, forward strand.
CAAGACAGGAGGAAGAACATGGTCATCCCATATGTAGCAGGGGTCTCCGAGAAATTAAGAAGAATTTTCAAAAAACATCGTATCCCTGTCTGCTTTAAACCGAACAACACACTGAGGCAGCAATTGGTACATCCGAAAGACCCAATACCAAAACACAAGAAAAGCGACATCATATATGCGGTGCAGTGCAGTGAAGAATGCTCTGATTTGTATGTGGGGGAGACCAAACAGCAACTGCATCAACGTATGGCCCAGCACAGAAGAGCCAATTCCTCGGGTCAGGACTCAGCCGTGTATCTGCATGTAAGAAAGGGTTAATATTGTCTTAGTTAAACTAGTTATTAAAGAATGTTCACTTTTACTTAGTTTTGCTCTCCTGGGTCCAGCCAAAATGACCAGATAAGAAATCTGATACCACCCCTACATGCATGGGCCCCAAGCCTTTACAAAGAACAGATGCAAACCACATGGTGTAATCTGAGGCTGCATTAATGGGACATGCGTACATTGCTTATACAAAGATATGTGCTTATAAGGAGATGAAAGCTTGGTTGAAAAGAAACCAGCAGAAGGGGTGGATAACTTGTGATGAAGTTTTCTGGTCAAAACTGGTTTAGGACTTATGAGTTGGCAGTAGGAATAGCTCATGGGCGTGCTTTAATGCTCACGTAGTATGCTCACGTAGTATGATGTAAAAGTATAGTGTGATATAATAGGGAAAACACCAATTTCTACTGTGGAGAAGGAACAGAGGATGCCTGAAAAGAACATCTAAAGATAATGTGTAAGTTAACATTAACCAATATAAGTCAGATGTGTTATCCTGTTTAGATCAGATGTGTTATTCTGTTTATATGTTGTGAATATCAGCCTTAATAAAATGTTAATAAATTGTTTAGTAACTAAAAGAAGCACTTAGTCAATTTATTCTGTCGAACTGAAAGGTTAAAGTAGACAAACAAAGAAGTGACTTCTTACACTGCATCTTAAGGATAAAGGACATACCTTTGAAGATTGTAATGTTAACATACTGGCGAAGGAACGTGACTGGTTCAAGAGAGGTGTTAAGGAGGCCATTTATGTGAAAATAAAGAAACCAAGCCTAAATAGAGGTGGGGGGGCCAGACTGGGCCTTTGTCAAAAGAAGTAGAAGGAAAGAAAAGAACACAAATACCAACAGTGAAGGGGAAAAGCAAGACAGGAGGAAGAACATGGTCATCCCATATGTAGCAGGGGTCTCCGAGAAATTAAGAAGAATTTTCAAAAAACATCGTATCCCTGTCTGCTTTAAACCGAACAACACACTGAGGCAGCAATTGGTACATCCGAAAGACCCAATACCAAAACACAAGAAAAGCGACATCATATATGCAGTGCAGTGCAGTGAAGAATGCTCTGATTTGTATGTGGGGGAGACCAAACAGCAACTGCATCAACGTATGGCCCAGCACAGAAGAGCCAATTCCTCGGGTCAGGACTCAGCCGTGTATCTGCATCTTAAGGATAAAGGACATACCTTTGAAGATTGTAATGTTAACATACTGGCGAAGGAACGTGACTGGTTCAAGAGAGGTGTTAAGGAGGCCATTTATGTGAAAATAAAGAAACCAAGCCTAAATAGAGGTGGGGGGGTTCGACACCAACTGTCTGCCATGTACAATGCTGTTTTAACACCTTACTCTGGGCGTTCCGAAAACCTTCACTTTTGTTTAGGAAGCTTTGCAAGTTGCTGGATTTTTGCTTTTATCCTGTCTAAAAGTTAAGATTATAAGTTAAGTTCTCCTTTACACACATTAATATTTAGACAAACATCACCAAATCCATATGACATTTTAGACATTAGATATACATCAATACTCAGGCAAAAAACAAATGATCGTAGAAAACAGTTTAAATACTTCCTTATGCCCCTCCCCTTAGCAGAGAGAGGGAGATAAAGTAGCTGATTGGAGAGCTGCTTTCTTCCTGCATGTACACTGAGCATGCCCAGGCCATAAAATAGGGGAGGAGACAGACACCATTGTAAACAGCTAATGGAATTCAGAAATCACTGTGATAATAGTATTTCTCAGGTGTACCTTGGTGTCCTGTCCTAACACACCAAAACTGGGTATAGCAGTGTATAATTCTATTTGTATATATACAATGTTGTGTGCACTTGGGCTTTATTTATGGACTTCTACACCAAGAACATGGAAATCACATCAGATTGGACATTATTTTTGGACTTTTTCTCCTTCCACGTGGATGGAGGAGGGACTTTGTTGGGGGAGTGCATTCATTATGTCACTTCCTGTATGGGTTATAAATGGGTGGTGGTTGTTGTATGTTTCACACTTGATAAAGGACCATGTAGTCCGAAACATGTTGTGTGGCATTGACCAATAAATTGTTTAGCACTTTGTAATTGTTTCGTGGTTGTCTTATTACATCAGGTACCTAATACTATACGCAGACACCGTTGTCTACTAGTAAATATTTCTGTGAGGAAAGGACATACAAAGACGAATGATGCATAAAATTAGCAATTTCAGGAAAAAATTTAATTTAGCCTAAAGAATTTTGTCTGAATGTTTATCCTCCAAAGAAAATTTAATGTACCTGTAAATTTCCATTTTACGGTAAATCCAAAGATGGACTGTTCAGAGATTTCCTGGTACCCAGTGAGAGGTGATTGGATAATTTCTGCATTGGTTGAAGCTACAGCTGTAAGATAATAACCAGTGAATACTCCATTTTTACGCGGACCCTGTATTGTCATATTTGATCCCAGGTTATTTTTCCATTGTCCTTGCAAGATACACTACATGATTAGACAGGAAAGAAATTACATTAAACATAAGGTTGAGGTTAATTAAAGAGCTCTGGTTGTTGAATTTTAGCTGCACTGTTGCAGCAATGTAAAATGTGCATATACAATGTTACCCTGCTCTTCCTGACAAAGCATCACCTACAGTGACTGGCCGATATATGGTGATTGCCCTCTATACAGTGAGTGGCCGATATACAGCGATTGCCATATATACAGTGACTAGCCAATATATAATAGATGGTATGGTGACTGTCTGATATACTGTGGATCAATATCCAAACAAATCAGCGGAGATACATCATTGAAGAATCTGAAGAAAGTTTGTTCACCCATCTTTAATACAATAAATGGGAAGAGTTTCTTCACATTCCTCAATGCTGTATCCCTGCTGATTTGTTTGGATATTGAGGCTATTTTTGCAGCATGGGCAGAGATGTCTGCAGCAGGACTTGGAAGTAAGTCACAGGAACAGAAGCAGATTTACCAGAAACTGTGCGACTCTGGGTGAATCTCACCCGCACGTAAGTATTTAATGCCAGCTATTAGCTAACGTTAAATACTTACACACAAACAGCCGCGCAGCCTCTGGTAAATTGGGTTGCGATGGCTGCACCAGTGCCTCTTCTGGTGCAAGACTTAACGCCATGCTAACCAATCGTAAATCGTTTTGCACCACTTTGAGAGCAGAAAGGAGCGCTGCAAACCCGCAACAATCCCTGGTAAAATAGGCCATTGGGCTACATTGTTTGTGAATATGATATACAGTGGATGGCCGATATACAGTGACTGACTGATATACAGTGAATAGATGAAATGCAGTCGATAGATGGTATACAGGTATACATTGACTGGCTGATATACATTAGGTAGGCTGATATGCAGTGACTGGCAGATATACAGTGGATAGGTGATAAGCAGCTACTGTTACAAACTTAGCTTCTCCTCGCCATCCATGTTCTTAGTGTTGGTGCTCTGCCCCCTTCAGGCCTGCTAACCACAAACAGCTATCGAGACAAATTTGCATATATTAAGGGGCGCACTCAAAAATCTTTATGTAACTTACTGTGATAAGATAAGTGCAGAACGTTTTGGGGTAACCCCCTTCGCCAGATGCACCTGAAAAAGAGAGTTACCCCGAAACTTTGTGCATGTATCTTATCAAAATAAAAGTTAAATAAAGAAGTTTTGAATGTGTCCCTCAATATATGCAGATATGCAGTGACTGGTCAATATGCAGTGTAGAGGCGTAAATGCAGGGGGCCGCCCCCCCGCGAGATTGTTTAAAAACAGCTGATCGTGGCAGAGGCTTTGGGCTTGTGGCAGGCCCCCCAGCAGTCGTGAGGGTGGCATGGGCGGTAGTTAAGCCACTGATGCACTGGCTAATATGCAGTGGAAAGCGGATATGCAGTGATTGGCTGGTATTGCTCTATGCAACTTTGCTCTATCACTCTATGCAAAAAAAATCTCTCTTTACTCAAACAGCAGGACTAAATGTTCCCATACACATTAATGATATAGGGAAAATCCTATAGGATCCAAGGGGATTTCCCTTATATCGCCAAGGGGTATGGACCAATGAACTACTGCCATCAGCACCATGGAGAAAGAGTATGCATGCACACCTGGCCAACCTTCACTATAAAGAACATGGGGTGGTGGTCTGGTGAATTCACCTGTAGTTGCAAATCGTATGGCCAGCCAATGTGTCAGTGCTGCTTACTACCAACAATTTTTTTTAGCCATAAACAGAAATCCACCACCTACACTTATGTTTCAGTGAACCAGAGTACAGGCATATAGAGTGAAGTGCATTCAATTTCCATCCATTAAACACACACAATATCCTCTGACAGTAAAATGTATCAATCTTATATTCAAAAAGTAATAGTAGCACAAATCTTACCCATAACACTTTCTATTTTTTTCTATTGATTTGTGTAGCCTTTGAAGAGGCTGCATAATAGTTATTGCACATCAGGTATCCCACTCAGCTAATTCAAGGTAAATGGCACAGACAGAACCCTACACAGTTCCAGGTATTTATACCCCAGTACTTTCTCTTACCGTCTTGGCTTCAGTGCAAACACAGATGGACAGCAGAGCTACAGCCACCAGAGCCAATGTGTTCATCTTGAAATCTATTCTCAATACTGGCACAATCAACTGTGCTTGGGTTTCAGAACTTCACTATTTATACCCTGGGTTTTGCTATTTTTAACCATTGTTGTGTTTTTTTTTTAATTTTACCCTCCCCCTGGTTATTGCTGAAATGAAGGAATAATTTTGTCATTTCCAGTCTTGGTCTGTGTTGAAATATTAGGAGAAACAAGCTACACAAACATTTTATTTATTGACCTTCGATAAATACATGTTATAAAAGTCTTTCAGGATTGGAATTGGCTGTTTTGTTTAAAATTCATTTTATTTATTGTCCAATGCACAAGATTAATACAGGGTTAAACATTTAGGTTCCATGGTGTATAAATAATGGTGTTACCTTACATAAGAATAAGAGGGAGATTCAATAAAAGTTCTTATTATTAAAAATGGTGCTAATTTTGATTCAGATATTATTTAACATTGGAAAGCAAACATTGGGGCAAAATTAGCACCATTTTTAACAATAAGAACTTTTATTGAATAACCCTGTAAGTGTATAAAAAGAAAGCAATCAATATTGTATCATTGGGATAATTCATTAAAATAAATAATTTTATAACAACATCAACATGTGGTCTGTGTCATTTACCTGAGTATTATTATTGAATCTATGCTGTCCTCGTTCCCGGCCGGCCGGTGGCCGCATACCCGGATCCCACGAAATCCAGACAATTCAGCAGGAATTAATAGTATGGTTCAATTAAGGTAGGACAGTATTGGGAGAGACAATCCCAGTTGCTTATATTTTTTTGAATTTATTCTCACATCCTCTATGTTTGTATATCAATTTAATTATCGGTAGTGGGAGATCATTATTTACCAATTTTATCCAAGTATTTGTTTTGGGTCTTTTATGGGAGAGCCATCTTAAAACAATGTTCTTCCTGGCATAAAATAGTGCTGCCTGCAGGAATTGACATTCATAAATAAACCAAATAAAATTAGGCCAATATAGCCAGACAAGCGAAATGTCTTCTCATCTAGATCATCACCGATTTGCTAGTTTATGTATAGGTTGTAATGAGGATGGTGAAGCCCTAGGAGAGCAATTGCAAAATTTGGATATTGCACTTTTTTTGATTGTTATCTGTATTGTACATCACAACATGCAACGTGGTTGTAAAATATCAATAATGCTGTATTTTGTTACTGCTCAGTATCCCCTTAGCTAGTCTGTTATTTTCTGATCACTTTATTCTAAATAAAGTTATTCAACCACATGTCCGGATGTGTGCCTCTTGATTGGAAAAAGGTTGATGTTATTCCAATATTCAAAAATGGTAGTCGTTCACAGCCGGGTAATTACAGGCCAGGGCCAGGACTCAGCTGTGGACATACCTTTGAAGGTTGTAATGTCAACATCCTTTCAAAGGAACAGGACTGGTTCAAGAGAGGTGTCAAGGAGGCCATTTTTGTGAAAATAAAGAAACCAAGCCTGAATAGAGGTGGGGGGGAGGGGGGTTACAACATCAACTGTCTGCCATGTACAATGCTGTTTTGACACCTTACCCTGGGCAGTTCCTATAACACCTCTTAGCCACTATGCAATCACGCCTTGCATTCATAATGTCATTAACACTTGGCTGTGATATGCTAATTGTCACTTTCCAGGGTACATAATTGCCAACAGATTCTAGTACAAGTCATTCTGAATTGAGAAAGCCAGTCAAATGACTAGTGAAACGTCTTCAAGAACTAAACTTTAAGTCCAGTTGATCTAATTGAATACAACAGATATACCATGACCTGGATAAATGAGAACCTCAACAAGCATACAGGCCTGTAAGTTTAACTTCAGTGGTGGCGAAGATACTGGAAAGTTTAATAAAGGAACATGTTCTAGAGTATGTTTCAAGGACTGACATTATAAGTAGTAACCAGCATGGATTTAGGAGGAATAGATCTTGTCAAACTAACTTTCTTGGCTTTTATGAGGAAGTAAGTAGAAATTTAGACTCTGGCATAGCAGTAGATGTAGTTTACTTGGATATTGCAAAGGCTTTTGATACAGTCCCCCATAGGTGACTAATGTATAAGCTGAGGTCTGTTGGTCTGGGGAGACACATTTGTACATGGATAGAAAATTGGTTAATGAATAGAATGCAGAGAGTAGTTGTAAATGGGGCTTCATCATTATGGACTAAAGTGCTAAGTGGGGTGCCACAGGGTTCTGTGTTTGGGCCACTTCTTTTTAGAAAAATAAACAAAAAGCTGAGGGTTGCACTCCAAATCAATGTTTTCAACAGCTTTTTGTTTATTTTTCTATTGAATTATTATCCTTGGAGGTAGGATACCAAGAGGAGTAAGCACCTATAGGTTGGAGAGAGTGCATTAGACTTTGCTTGTCGTTTGAAGACGCTTCTATTTAATCTGTTTATTAATGATTTGGAAGTGGGTATTGTCAGCAAGGTTTCTGTGTTTGCGGACGACACAAAACTTTGTTTGCTGTCGACCATTAAAAACTTCAGAGGATGTGCAATCATTGCAGGGGGATCTAGATAGATTGTCACATTGGGCTGCTAAGTGGCAGATGAGATTCAATGTTGATAAATGTAAAGTGATGCATTTTGGACCAGATAATCCTTGTGCTGGCTCTGTTTTAAAAGAATCGCTGTTGGGAAGGGATCTTGGAGTTTTGGTGGATAACAAACTTAAAGGTAGCAAGCAGTGCCAGGCGGCAACAGCCAGAGCCACCGAGATATTGTCTTGTATAAAGAGAGGTATGGATTCAAGGGAGGAAAATGTAATTCTCCCTCTTTACAAAACATTGGTAAGGCCCCATTTGGAATATGCAGTGCAATTTTGGAATCCTGTATAAAAAAAGGACATCTTTGAAATGGAAAGGGTTCAGAGAAGGGCAACTAAATTAATAAGGGGATTGGGGGAGCTTGAATATGAAGAGAGACTGGAAAAGTTACAATTATGTACGCTGGATAAAAAGGCTCTTGCGTGGGGATATGATTACTGTGTATAAATACTTTAACGGGCCATACAATAAACTATCTGGAGCATTGTTCACCAATAAAGAGGACACATGGACATCCCTTAAGACTTGAAGAAAAAAGGTTTAGGATTCAAGTTCTGAAAGTGTTTTTCACTGTGAGAACAGTAAAGCTATGGAACGTCTTCCAGTGGACGTTGTTATGGCAGGTTCATAGGTCAGTTTCAAGAAAAAGCTGGATGAGTTTCTGCAAACAAGGAATGTTACAAGTTACTGGTATTGATACATAAAGTAGAGTTGATCCAGGGAAATTTCCGATTGCCACTTGGAGTCAGGAAGGAATTTATTCCCCCTTCATAAATTTGGTGGGTTTTTTTTGCCTTCCTCTGGATCAACAGTTAGGCAGGAAATGAGGATATTGCTAGATGGGTTGAACTAGATGGACGTATGTCTTTATTCAACCTCAAATACTATACTATACTATACTATACATTCATAATATTGTGATACTTATAACGTTCTGTAACTGACACCGCTGGTTTATAAATACGCCCCTGAGGGTTCAGATCAGTGGCAGTATTTATATTATAATATTATATAAACTTCAATATCAATCCTTTACCACAATGGTCGAATTACGAATTTAAAAAAAATATTTTTATTTATAAGTTATGAGTAACCACCACGGTAGTCAATGGGCTGATTCTAACAGGTATCAATATTTCACGCCACAGTCAGGATTTACATCAAAGTTGTAAATTACTAATAACTTTGTAAATTACTAATAACAATCGTACTTTATGACCCCGATATTGTAATTTATTCCTTTAATCTCATCTTCCTGATAAAGCCGTTTGGGACAACACCAAAACATAAAGAAACCAATATATTGAGTGTCCCTTCAGGTACGCCCCTGCCAATTATGTTTGTAATCCTCCCTTCTAGTAATAGGGCTTGTCTAGGTATTGTTCTTTGAACCAATGTAGGGTTATGCCATGTTTTTCTTATATAACAGTTCTAAGTAAAATGTCTACCTTTGTTGCTTTGAAAGGACAGTTACAGAGAATGTTGCTAAACCCTCCTAGTTCAACACCAATGTTTCAATAGTGTATAAATAATTTCAGATACTTCCATGGTTAATTGACTTTTCTGAAGGCGGAGAGTCTCTCCTATCTCCCCACATATTTTTCTGTTCCCCGTTTCCTCGCATTCAAAACCTTCCCCTACTCGATTAGCATGATTTTTTTACAGCTGCTGCACAGGTATTGTCAAAGATACCCGCACAACTGCTAAAATTGTAATATTCATGGCTAAATAATTCACATGACTAGGCAGTAAATTTGGAAGGATAGTCCTTGTTTAGACATGATAGAGTTAATAACAAATGGGGGGGTTATGTACGTAAGTTAAAGAGTATGTCCAGCAAAAAAGTAAGTATGTTTCTAAATGATTTACTAAAGAACAGGGAGGTAAATGCACTCTCTCTTACCTCCCGTTCTTCAGTAAATCTTCCAGGAGAGGAGACACTTACCCGCGGACCCGCTTTACTCTAAGAAATCGAATTTTCAAAAATTGTACCTTTACATTCGACTGATTTAAAACTTTTTTCTGATTTCATCATTTGAAATCACACCACTTACAGGGAAAGACCTGTAACTCCAGAAGAAATTATGTGTTCCCTATCCTTGACCTCTAACTAGGATCTTTAGCTTCCTACCAGCAAACTTTCAGCAACAATTAACAGAGAATCAGTAGAGAAAAGAAGGGAGGGGAGGAGATGTGTAAGCAGAGCAGTGTCTATGGTGAGGCTGTGCAGAACAAGAGGGCAGTGAGGGGGAGGTCAATTAGGAGCACTCACAAAACATTAATACTTTTATAACAAAGCAAGCACTGATAAATATGCGAGTACCACCATTTTACTTCTCTCAAATTGTAGTTTCAGATAATGTAAAGTTGTTTCAGTGAGTATAGTGACTCTTTAATGTGTAGGTTATAAAGGTCTGAGTAGATAGACATATGTCTTCATTCAAGACAATTACTATGTTACAATTCTGATTTTGACAACATGTGCAGGGCTTTTTAATATTAGGTATTGGCTGCCACTGATGTGCAAAACTTTCACTGGATCACTATGTACTGACTCAACATTTACTCATAACATTAGTAAGTTACTGCTTTTTATAAAGAGATCATATTAATATCATGGGGTAATTGTATGTTTTTTATTATAATTTAATGCAGATACTCAGTAGTAGCAGCCAATAATCATAATAAATAAACCACAGTCTTCTGCATTTTTTTCTGTTACAATAGATACTAATTCTAGACTCTCTAGACTGTAAGCTCTTGGGCAGTAACATGTATGTCTTCCTTATGTATATTAATGCTACTGTAAAGCGCCACATAAGATTTTGGCGCTATATAAATCCACAATAATAATAATAGCAGTGAGCTGGTCAGGGACAGCCAACAGGTCAGATATTTTATTAAAGGCAATATAAAAATATAAAAAAAATTTGTGTTGTGTTGTGTCTGTAAGATTAGGCTGCGTATACACGGACAACCCTGGAATGAAATTCCCTATCAGTAAACCTGTAGCTGATTCCATGTCAGATTTTTTGCCTGATGTGAAAAATTAAAATAGAAATGTCATTCATGGGACGACATTTGTCCAAGCTGACCGTTATGCACTAGCAATCGGTTGGGTCCTGGCCAACTTTTCAGTAATGACAAAGGGCGGCCAGGACAAACATCATCCCATGTGTACCCAGCCTTAGGCTTTGTACACACAGACCAATATTTCAACCCAATCTGTCTATAAGGGGCCGGACCAGCAGTGGCGCCTGTGATTGGGTGAGATGCGGTGTCTTAGCCAATCTCAGGGGCTGCTGCCAGTCCGGCCCCTTCTGCAGTATCTATGCACAGAAAAGGCACGGAAGCAGAGATCTAGAAGAACTTGTGAGCAGTAAGAACCTTGCAAGGTCGAGGTTTTGGGGGGCAATTAGCCTAGATTTATAAGTTTGTTTGGGAGGTGGACATACCCTTAACATGTAAATTATTGTGCACACTGCCCTGATAACCTAACTGTGATCCTGCAATATACTAAACCTAGTGACTGAATTCCCCTCATTACAGGAAAATGTAATAAAAGTTAAAAATAGTTAAAAATGGTGCCAGCCAATCAGATGTTATTAACCATTTGAAAGCTAACATCTGATTGGTTGGGGCAAAATTGCCAGCATATTTAACAAAAAACCCTCTTATTACATCTCCCTGCATGTGTCTTAATTATAAGTGGTAGGATCTTTCACTAGCATATACTAAGATACTGCATATGTACCTATTATTTGTGTAGGAAGGTGAGTTATACAGTAATTAACATATCCACCGCTGGAAACATGCCAGGGGGTGTTAGGCTACTTAAGATAAGCATTTTGAATTAGCCATTTTCACATTACACGGGGTGTTGCCTATGAAAAAGTATACCCTGTTCTGGTCTCACTTGTATAATCTGCTCTGTAAACATGACAGTTCACCAAATTATGTACTTGGTGAAATTATTTTGATAACAACATTTATTTATAAATTCCTTGATTTTTTGACTGAGAATTGTTGTCTTTCTAAAAGAACATTAAGTACAGAATGATTTTGAGATTTATAAATAAGTCTATTTGCAGTACTGTAGGTTCTAGGTACTGAGAGTTCTTTGTCATGGAGTTAATCCAAACTCCTTACCAAGGGCCTGACTGTTTTTTATCCAGAGCTGGGCATCTATTTTTATGACCATTTTACCTCACAAAAACAGTTGTTTTCTTCATGCAATTGAATACAACAGGCAGGCAATGTGCTGGGCAATGAAGAGAGGAAAGCTACTTTAGGCTGAGGCCACATTACAACGCACAGGAATCGCACACAAAATCGCGAGCGTTATCGCACGCGATTGTGTGCGCTTTTCTTGTGCGTTCGCGTTTTGCGCATGCGTTTTTGCCATTTCGCGTTATGGAAACGCTGCGTTAACGCACCAAAAATGGTGAACGCATGCGTTACCAAAACGCGAACGGACGCGCAATCGCATGTGCATCGGAAATCGCGGGAATTTTTGCGTTCCCGCGATTTCCATTTTAGCAAAAATCGCGTGCGCAATCGCGAGCGCGAAACGCGTGCGCAAACGCGCTAGTGTGGCCTAACCCTTACTGGATTTTTATCCTAAAAAAAAGAATGTGACAGTTGTAAGGCCAATAAATGTGGAAGTCCCTCGTATATCAAATGTAAGGAACATTTGATGTCAGTAAATGTGCGATTAAAGAGAAAAAATGTGCTTATCATAAATGTGAATTACTCAATACAGATTACCGATAACCAATAAACTAATGTTTACTGGAAAAAGGTAGCAAATATGCAGCAATTAAAGTAAAGAGAAAGAATTTACTTACCGTAAATGTGAATTACTCAATCCAGATTACTGATTAACCAATTTAGCAGTGTTTACTGGAAAAAAATAGCAAAAATGATGGTAACTGAAAAATAATATTCTTAGCACTAGAAAATAATTTAATTTGTGTTGGAATATTACAAAATCTAGGACTTTTTGATTGCAACATACCTGTAGATTTAGAAGTTGTCTTAAAGGAACAGTTCACTGCAATATTGAACTATTCCTTTTCTACATTGATTGAAGCCAGGGAGGTTAAGGAGCTATACATTACCTCCCATTCTTCAATCAATGTTTAGATAGCCAGGAACGAACTTCAGAAAATCTTTCCCGCGATTCAGCGGGGCCGCTCTGACAGTTCCCAACCGCTTCCTGCTTCTGTTACGCTATAACACGCATGCCCGATAATGCTCGCTGTAGCAGAACAAAGGCAGGAAGCGGTTGGGAATTTCAGAGCGGCCCCGCTGGATCGTGTGAAAGGTTTGGCTATCCAAATATTCATTGAAGAATGGGATGTAAGGCATAGCTCCTTAAAGGGACAGTTCAGTGGAAATGATCAATATTTGTTAAATTGTTAGTTTGTGTAATGCATACTTAGTTATTCTACTTATTCTCTCCCATTTTGAAAAATCAGTCAAATTTATACCCTTTGCCGTTCCCTGCTGTTGACATTAGTGAGCTGACATTTCAGGTTCTAATGGTCCTTCTTCTTCCCAGGATGCACCACAACCTTGGAATGTTCCTAACAGTAATTTCTACTGATTGGCTGTTGGATGGGTCAAAGATGCTCAGATCTCTACTGAGCAACTGAATCAACCCAGGCACTGGGTCAAGGGCAAAATCATAACTGTCTCTACTAGGGGTCCTGCAAACAGGAAGTCAGTATTTTGGAAGCATTTATTTATACACAGACAAAATGCTGAATTGGCAGATTAAGGTCATTGGGATGAAAAAATACTGCTCTTTTTTCTGAAAAGTATATGTATTTGCACTGAACTTCCCCTTTAACTTCCCTGGCTTCAATCAATGTAGAAAAGGAGTAGTTCCCTATTGCAGTGAACTATTCCTTTAATACAATAATCCAATAACACACCAGGGCTTGTTACTCTCTTTTGTTTCACTTTTTGTACTGTATGTTTTTTGGGGCACTGGATTCTGCTCTTTCTGTTTTAGACCGATTTACTCTGATCACAACATATAAGGCCACTAAAAACTTTCCCTACTGTCAGTCTAATTTTGATCTGTGTATGGAGTATTCTGCTCTCACTGTTAGGCTGGGTACACACATGCTACAGACCTTTTAAAGATGACAAAGATCATGCTACTCACAGTCACGGGTGTTCTACTATGTAAAGCATAGGAAGAATATTCTGGACTGAACTTTTCCCTCAGCCACTTTTAGTAAAGGGAGATGACCACGGGCAAATTAAAATTTTGGCCATTTCGGAGCAATCGTAAGGACGGCAGTGAACATTCGGCGGACTCAGGACCAGTTGAAAATGAACTATTCTAACGATAAAGGGATTATTCCGTCAATACTGGGCCTTTATCACTAATGTGTATACCTATCTAAAGGCCTGCTACACATGGGCAGACTTTGGGCCATAATTCTACAAAACTGATGTATTGACTGACTGACATCTGCTGGTTAGGAATTAGTGAAAGTGAATAAATTGGCTTTTTAAAAACCACATGATTAGCTGTGATTCCCAATCATTTAACTGGCCTATTTTGCCTGAGAATCAATTGAAAAGAACCAGTCATGTCTGCAAGTCACATTTACTGCCCAAAAACCAGGCCAGGTGAGTGATCAGCCCTAAAGGGAAAATGAATGTTTTTCTTTAATCCAATGTGGATAAAACTTACTGTAGCTTCCAAGCTGAGCTCCCCCTTTGTTGGCCATTTTGTATAATGTATTTCAAAACCACACAGCATATTCCAGGTTAGATATTGCTTGTGTTTTGTAAAGATGCTGGAAGGCTCTAGCTGTTGAAACATTGAGTAATGTAATGAGTTGATGCATAAATGCATCAACTCATATTTATCAACATTTAGGCTGAGGCCCCACCTCTACGCACCATAATCACACACGCGATTGTGTGTGGGATTGTGTGCGTTGTCACGTGATTGTACTTGCAATCTCTTTTTTCCATTATGGGAACGCATGCGATTGCACAAAAAAAATTATTTTGGTAAAAGCATGGGTTGCCAAAACAGAAACAGATGCGCAATTGCATCAGAAATCGCAGGATTTTTTGCGTTTCTGCAATTTCCATGTTATTTAAAATCGCAAGTGAAATCGCGTGCACAAACACATTAGTGAGCCCTAGCCCTTAAGACCTACTTTTAGTCTTAATTGTTGATTTTCCCTTTGCTAGAAACCCTGTTTCTGTTTCTAGCTAGACCACCCTGATGCCCATTAAACCAGTCCATGAATGTGTTTAGAAACCCACAAGCCTTTAATAAATCTGAATCTTGTTTTATTAAGGTAAATTACACATAATGCAAACAAAACACATAAATAAATAAAAATACAAAACTAATATGTTACTGTTTCAACATGCCAAGTGTAGGCTCAACCCTGGTAGGTAAAACAATGTATAAAATATTACCGGAAGGCAAAATGACAATGTTTTACTCTCTTTGCAGTTGGTGCCATTTTATTTGATTAATTTTTAAGCAGTGGATGTGCTACATTATACAGAAGTATTAGCAACTGCACTTCATAAATGATAACCAACAGCTTCCGAGTTACTATGGCAACAAGTTATCATAAATCTTCATAGCCAAATGTGATAGTAATACAGTATGCTGTTCCTTTAAAATCCATCAACATAAATTATTAGACAATGTTGCAGGGAAAAATAGGCTCTGTCTCTGCAAAAGCCAGACAGTTTAATGGGCTGATTGTTCAGTCCATAGGAGACCGTGATTCGCTAACATGTCTGATCGATCTTTCGTCCCATATTGGATGACTACCATAAAAAAATACCTCCAATATTTTGGACTGAACCAACCAAATTAAGTAAATATTTCCATATTTTGGTTGGACACCCCAAATATCTGCTTGTGTGTACCTAGCCTAAATGTACTTTCTTTAGTATGCCAGTTAACTATAAACTCATGGATTATAAAGGAAGAATGGACTTCCAGTTTGAGACAAAAAAAATTATAATTCAAGATAAAATAATTTGTTCTTGCCAGCACTTGCAATACAGCTATATTCCTATGTATCAGACATTGTAACAAGCTCAAATATGTGCATTTTGGAGGTGGAAATCTTTGCAACTGACAAATAAGTTGCGCTACCTGTGTTCCTGAAAAATATCAGTCAGCACAGCTTAGTCATAGGCCTGCTTTAATATAGTACTATATCCCAAGTATCTCGATAGAGCCCCCACCAAGGAAATTTAAAATGATCATTTGTTAATTTAAAGGGTAGCTCTACTTCCAAAAATCTAATTTTCAAAATTCATACCTGTAGATAGTGTAAAGTTCCACTACTTTTAACACAATTTTCAGATTTGAAATCTGAGCTGTAGATTCTCAGAAATCTTAATTTTAAATAACAGCATGTACAGGGAAAGACCTGTCACTCAAACCAGGTATGCTAATTTGTGTCCCTCCAGTGACCTCTTAATAGGATCTCCCAAAACATTTATTAACACAACCCCAAATATAATGAGCTGATTAATCAGATTGGTCTCCTATCTATCTATCTATCTATCTAATCTAATCTAATCTATCCATCTATCTCTGTCTGTATTATATTATCTATTTCACTTTATATATCTGTCTCTCTAGCTATCTATTTATCTATCTATCTCTGTCAATCAATCAATCAATCTATCTATCCATCCGTCTATCTATCTGTATGTCTATCTATCTATGTGTCTATCTATAGGAGTGTGTCACAGAAGGAGCATGTTAGAAGGGCGAAGTGTCTCATGCAGCAGCAGCCACACCCACTTTCAGCAGTGTCAGGAAGATATGTTAATGAGCTCTATAGTGTCGCGCTGAATAGGCTCTTTATTATGTAAATTAATGTATCAAGTGTCAGCTGGATTACAAGTGGGCAGTGACTAGGGGAGGTGGGGGCCAGCTTGGAGCAGTTACTAAACAATGAAAATTCACTAACAAAGCAGGCACAGACACACATGTAAGTAACATCATTGTACTAACCTAACATTATACTTTCACATTATACAAAGTTGTTTCAGTGAGTATAGTCACCCTTTAATCTAAAAACAGTACCCATACCATTTAAACAAGACCTTTGTTTCTTTTATAGACAGGCTGTAGAATCATAGATACATGAACACAAACATCTCTTTCTGTATTCCTTATCTCTTTATCAACATAATCTCAAAAAGCAATATTATTATTTTTGGGCAGGTGGTTTATCAAAACCTGTAGCTTTAACATGCTATTTACTCCCATATTGGCTTGTACTTGTTTATGATTATATCCTAAATAAAGTGCAATCCAAAGGAATTGCTTGTGTGATGGGCATTTATGTTTTTATGTTCCATGCATTTTGTGATAAGTCCCCAGTGCTTTTTCAGGAACACTAAACCCAAAAAAACAAGTATTTGCCATTCGTTTGTATTATTCACAGGGAGGTGAGAACGCTTATTCTCACCTCCCTGTGAATAATATTACGCTCGGGGGACCTGGAACTTACCTTAACGCGATCCACTCGCAGCCGCTTCTTCACTGACAGCCGCTCTGTCCCGACCACGCACGATATTTTAGGCATGCGCGCCAATACAAAAGATAGGGCGCACGATCGGGAGAGAACAGCTGTTCAGTGAAGGAGCGGCTGCGAGTGGAGTGGCGGGTAAGGTAAGTTCCAGGTCCCCCGAGCGTATTATTATTCACAGGGAGGTGAGAATAAGCGTTCTCACCTCCCTGTGAATAATACAAACAAATGGCAAATACTTATTTTTTGGGGTTTAGTGTTCCTTTAAGAAGGGACTAAATGTATCTTTGATTAAATATGTCATAGTGTTATTTCCAGTTAGAGATACGAATCAGATGTAGATTTCTGTTCAAAATCATAAATATCAAAGTAGCTCAGAGAGTGACTATCTTCTTTTGCTTACATACTGCTATATGGCTTTGAAATTCAGAACAGTCACATCTTTAAAGGAACACTAAATACAGTTTTTTAAGTATGTGTCATCCGTTTCTATTATTTACAGGGAGGTGAGAACGCTTATTTCCACCTTCCTATGGATAATAGTACGCTCGGTGGACCTGGAACTTACCTTACCCGCCGCTCCTGCACTAACAGCCGCTCTGTCCCGACCAAGCGCCCTATCTTTTGTATCGGCGCGCATGCGCCTAAGATAGGGAGCTTTGTTGGGACAGAGCAGCTATCAGTGCAGGGCGGTAAGGTAAGTTCCAGGTCCGCCGAGCATACTATTATTCACAGGGAGGTGGGAATAAGCGTTCTCACCTCCCTGTAAATAATAGAAACGGATGGCACATACTTAAAAAACTGTATTAAAGGACCTGTAAACCCCCCTTAAGCCCCCAAAATAACTATGTCCCATTCGTTTCTATTATTCACAGGGAGGTGAGAACGCTTATTCTCACCTCCCTGTGAATAATAGGACGATCGGGGGACCTGGAACTTAACCTACACGACGCCGCTCACTCGCAGCCGCTCCTGCACGGAAAGCCGCTCTGTCCCGACCACGCACCCTATCTTATGCGCATGCGCGCCAATTCAAAAGATAGGGCGCGCGATCGGACAGAACAGCTGTTCTGTGCAGGAGCGGCTGCGAGTGGAGCGGCAGGTAAGGTAAGTTTCCAGGTCCCCCGATCGTCCTATTATTCACAGGGAGGTGAGAATAAGCGTTCTCACCTCCCTGTGAATAATAGAAACGAATGGGACATAGTTAATTTTTGGGGTTTAGTGTTCCTTTAAGGTGAATACAAATTTACTCCCTTACAAATTAAAGGGGTAAAAATAACACCCCATTCCCACTAGAACTTAAGTGACTTTTTAAATGTTGCAATTTAAACAAAAGAGTTGATAAAATTAGAGCAACAAAGGGTCCCTAAATGCTCAACCTCAAATTGTAAATTAAAGGCCATAAAAATTCAATGAAACTTAAAGGAAATCTTTACCGAAAAATAGGTTATTTTAAATTGACCATAACTGGAAACTATAATTCTTCCCACCCACCACTGGTGGGTTTTAGATATCCGATCTAAAATTACTTATATTTCAGCCGTCAATCAAGTTCCTTACTCTCAAAAACTATTCTTCTGTGAGTAGTTTTACTGTAGCTGGAATGGTGACAGAGTTTTGACAGTTGGAATGCTGTATGATGGGTGCAGGCTTGACAGTTGGTTTGTGGGAAAAAAAGTCAGGTCAGGTGGAAGTGGTTAAAAGAGGGAGGGGGATACTGCTCCTAAACAAAGTGTGTGCTGGATTAAAGGCATGCAGCAACACACACAAATCAGAGTAAGGGCACGGTCACACTGCAGCGCAAACGCAATCGCACATGGAATCACATGCGATTTCGTTGCGTTTGCGCATGCATTTTCTTCATTAGGTATAGGAAAATGCATGCAATTGCGATTAAAAATGCGGAACGCAAATCGTAATCGCAACACACCCGAAAACGCGCATTTTTGGTGCATTGCCGTGTTTTCAATGATTTGAAAAAACGCAAGTGCAAACGCAGAAAAACCGCAGCAGTGTGGCCTAGCCCTAAGTGCTACTTACATGTATTCAATTATAGATTAAGATGAGGCAAAGTTATTTTTTCAGTATAGTGTCCCTTTAAAGGAATAGTTCACCCAAAAAACAACAACAACCCTATTCCTAGATCACAAAAAGTAGAGTTAACTCTCAACTTCCCATGTGCTTTGGTTCCAGAGATCTAAGTAGAAAACCTTTTGCCTTCTTTCAATTATGGTGCCTCCCCTCCCTGTCCCCACTGGCAACATGCATGCCTGCCTGATTTTCCAATGCTTTTCTTAGCAGTAAAACACCTTCCAATGTTCAGTAAATATGACAGCCTTGTAGGGGCTACTACTTCTAGAAGTAATATATAAGATCAATTTTTTTGCTCACTTTTTGTCCTTAATGAATATGAATTTAGGTCTATTGTGTGATTGGCCAGTAGTGTAAAGGGTGTGGGACTTTCATTAAAAACAGCATAAATAGAAAATACATTTGTCGGCATATATCTCTGGAATCATAGTACATAGAAGGGTCTCTACGACGCCCAACGAACATCTGTTACAGCTGAGAATCAGTTTGTGTTTGGGCATTGATGATCCCACCTGCTGGACCGTGTTGTGGAGGCATTTTTCCTTACTGGCACTCCCCACATTTAGAATCCTTGTTAGTTTTATATACATACAGAAACATTTAAAAGTGTGAAAGAGGGACAGGTAGGGGGTGAAGCTTTGGCGCGTGCACCTTGCAGAAATATTTGAACAGGCACATTTTTTGGACACCTACTTTGCTTGTATTATGCCCACTTTATAGAAGACTTTAAGACATGCTCTTGTACACAAACAGGCTCTTAAAAACATACAAAACACTTACAATATTTATAAGTTCTGACCCCAGAAGCCCCCAAGAGGAAGTTTAGCAGTCACTATCAGTACTTGTCCTGCAGCACTTATAAAGAGGGTAAAAAAGGTCCATGCCATCTCCTGACACCCACAGGCAGAACAGCCATCAAAATAATAAAGGGTAGCAGTTTTCTAACATTTGGAAGGCCGCAAATGCATGATCTAACAGGACAGATTTAGTGATTTCCAACACAGGAAGGGCGCCAGAAATCCAGGCAAGTGGGCTATATACACATATTGGCTGGCACATTCAGAAACCTTAATGCTGCATGTGTTGTTTTTTTTTTTTTAAAAAAGACAAATACCGGACATCACTGATAATCGGGACACCTTTAAGAAACTGGGATTTCTACAGCACTGTCTGGGACAGCATGATTAGCTGTTAGCTCTGGTGGTTTAGTGGACTAATGCTCTACTTTTAGAATCACACAGCCTGCACATGTTTTCTTTTTCTGCCTCAACAGAAAATAAACTACTTGTTATTTGTATAAAATATTATTTTCAAAAAACATTGTACACTAGTTAATATCTTCTGTTTCTGAGAGGCAGGGCCTGTGTGCTAGTGTAACCAGGTCTTTGCCTTTGTCTCTCTGTTTCTTGGGAGCAAGGCTGCCGCTTCCTTTTTTTTGATCTACTGTCTACTAGAGACCATGTGAAGTCTACTGTCTACACTTTTACTTCCGCCAACAACAAAAAAAGGCTTGAAGATGACCCCTTCTACACACAGGTTCATTTAATAAATCAATTAACAGTAAAGGGAGAGGTACAGCTTGTTTTATGTTTGTAAATGTACTCTGTCTATTGGGAAAATTATGTCTGATGACTTTAGTTCCCCTTTAAATTGTATGCCTTCCTTTCAAAAGGAGCAGCTAACTAGCAGGTCCATCAAATAATTTAAAGGCTGCGTATAACGTTTTTTCAAAGACAGTTAAAATAAAAAGTACCTGGGGCAAGGAGGTAGGATTGGTTCATTCTACCTCCCATATACCCTTTTTATGAGGAGCGTCCGCACAAAGAAAACTGCTAGTCTTCCTGAATGCTTCAGCACGATCTTTAATCCAGGGCCCTAACCTTGCAAATGGAAACTGTCTCTGCTGTAGCTTCTCAACAAAACAATATTGAGAGGTAGGAATAAAAAAAAAATCAATCCTTTTTCCCTGACCCAAGTACTTTTGATTTTTAAAAAGATAATTTTTACAGTATAGTTGTCCTTTAAATAAAGAATTGGGTCCTTTTTTCTTTTTAGAGTATAAACTTACTTAGATGTAAATTTTTGTTTGGGCTTGAGGGATGTATGTCTTTATTCAGCTATGATAACTATAATATGAGGTATATGACATGCCTTTCAAATTGCCTATGAGCTTCTGTGCCTGAGACTGAGACAGAAACTATATATGTCCTGCATTGTGATTAATATATCTAAAGATTAGCAGTTAAGAGAGAGCTGTTGAAAAGTTTTGGTTTGTAGGAGCTCAAAAAGGTACACAAGTGGCTATCTGGAGGTTTATTCAGGGCTCTATGGTAACAATGTATAAAACACGTAATGTTACAGTTAACAAATTGTCTAAATTACACTGCTTATATATACTGTATATATGTAGTTGTGATGAGAAATTGTCCCTCCACATATCTGGACAGCACTGATGCTGGCAGCTTAAACCGCCTGATCAAGGAAAGGTGATTAGTAAGCCACCCTGTCCTAACTTCCTGTAGGAAGACTAGGGCCATCCTATTTGTGGCTCTCATTATGAGATTGGACACAATGTTACAATATTATATCACCTGTCAACAAAAAGGTTATGTGAATATGGCTTCTCTCTGCTGCTACACTTTAATGTAAAAATGGGAAGGGTGCTGTTAGATTAACAATACCCTTATTGTAATATTAGAAATGGAAGCACTATTAAAGACAATATATTTATAGCAATATAACAATGAACAAAAATAGTACACATAGCTATGTCAAATTGAACTGTGACATAGCTGAGTGACTATAATAAGGAACCATGAAACCACTGCAAAAAAAAAAAAAAAGGAATAGAAATAGGGTTCTGTACACAAAAGTAGATATTTTTGCCAACCAAGATTTTGGTATTTCAGTCAGTTGGCCCAAAATATTAGCGGTAGTGACTGCAAATGATCTTTTCAGACAAAATAACAATCAGATAGTCAAACACGTTGTCTTCTATGGATCATCGGAAGTAGCAACTTTTGCCGTGACTGATGAAGTTTCGGCCTGGCCAATCGGCCTAATATATGGACCTGAAAGATCTGCCAGTGTGTACCTAGCCTAACATGTATAAACAAAAAATTTATTTCTAAACAAATAACACATTAAGATTTATAAATTGAATATTTTAAAAGTTACATTAAAAAGTAAAATAAACATTTTAAAAATGGAGATAAAATTGAAAAAGGTAAAGCAAAAAGAAATCCTGTGGTCTTGTGGTTTTAAAAGGTCATGTAAGGGGGCATTCCCCCCCTGGTATTGTGCCTTCCCTTCTGGATATTGAGACTTGTTTATGATTCAACAAATAATGTAGCTCATATGATCAATCCACAGAGACATGTTAATGTATATGTTAATAGAAATAAAACCAAAGTTTGTTACAGGGGATATGAGGATTTGAACACAGTAGAAAGGGAATTTAAGAATAAGCTTCAAATTTGGCTTGAAAGGCCGCATATCAAAAGTAACCACACCATAGTTGCCTATGAGTAAGAGCTGGTTATTGCTCAAAATGCATAAGGCTATCTGTGTTCTATGTTTGACTTTCTATTGGCCTAATAAAAATGAATTTTTAATCAATTCCACAATTTGACGCTGACTGTTTCACCTTTATCCGGTGTGCACTGAAGCCTGCCTTCTTTGGTTTTGATCGTAGTATGTAGTGGATGGAGCGAAGGGTCCGGTGCTAGCTGCACCTGGACCACCCAAGAGTTATGGTGAATTTTATGGTGGTCGGATTAATGTTTATCTAGGGACACGAGGCATAGAGCCCATGAGACGGGTCTGGGGCACATACACCTGGACCTTAGAACTGATTGAGTAAGCTTATTTATTTAATCAACTAATTAGTGTATATATATGTGTTGAATCTTACTATCGTGCACTGGTCTAAGCAGTGCATGTTTGGGATATTTGATTTTGTGCTTTTCATAGTTGCATATAGCCTCATTAATGTGAGTGTCTCTGTGTGCAGCGAGTTTTAAAACTGGGGTGGGTGGGTGTAGGGGTGCATCAGTAGTTGTGCATTGTAGAAATCGAAAACATTTCAAGCCAAATTAATAACACTGAGAAACATATTTCTAGGAATAACACACAGTCTTTAAAATACATGAAGCAATATAATAGAGAGCAACTTAATCCAGATGTGAACTGAACTCATTACCACTGTACATTCTATTGTGATTGACAGAAAACTTTGTACCAGGTAAATAACAGAAATTTGTACAATTGAAGTGCAACCTCAGAAAACAGATACATTGATACACACATCTTAGAAGACAACAAACATCTGACCAGTTAAAATCATTTTCTTTGTCAAGCAGTGAAACAAAATCAATGAAAGTAGTAGAAGTAAAACATGTGACTGGGCCTGCAATCTCGGTACTTTAAACTAAATAAAATAGCTGATTGAGCACAAGATACATTGAGTAAATGGAGAGCTGGGAAAGCCTATTTCATTTCGATGTACGGCTGCTAAAGGGCGATATGCCTGAAAACATAAAAAATTACACTCAATTTCCTCTGACCTTCCATTTCTTGTATCATAAGAATAATTCCGTCTGATCTCTGCAGACAGGTACTCTGAGAAAACAATCAGTCTGACCAGCCAGGCTTCCTTTCTCATTTATCCCACGTGTATTCTGTTGGTTCAACAGGGAAACCCATACTGTGCAGCTGGAGGTATTTTCCTGCAATCTCTTCTATTAACCATGGATCCAGTTTATCTCACATACTATACTTCATTTCTTGGTGCCATGTATGTACCTTAAATAAATACCATCTGAATAAAAAAAAAAAAACAACCTATCACAGTATTGCTAACATGATATTCCACTCACTGTTCCCTATGTTTATGTAAACACTTTTCATAGATATCTCTTTCCACAAGGTACAAAACCTCTGGTCCCACAGTTAGAATTTCTTCCTTGATATGAAATGGATTTTATGCCTACAGGCAGTTTGATCCATTGACTGCCCGTTTTCACCTCCTACCGATCGCCATCTCTGCATGACATGCACATTGCAGTTTGTGAGGTGACAGCACAGTGTTGCTCTTTAAAACGCACATTTATGCTCATGCTGGGAGCCTTGGTTCAATTTTTAAGGATAATTCATACAGATTATCTTCATCCAGAATTCGAGATTTATCCAAAAGAAACTGAGTGACCTATTAAAAATAAAGGTTTCCGGTTAGATTTACTTGGCTGACATTTGCTTCAACCTTTACATGATAAATTGCAAATTGCCATTTTAACGTTTTGCCACTTTATTATTTGCATTATTAAGGATAGGTTCACCCAAAAAGTAAACCTATCTGTTTTCTCATTAATTGATTTTTCATGCGCGCTGTAGTTTAGTTAAAGGGCATGTCCACCTCCAAAACTATATTTTAACCCACTACTGGCCCCACTGTGTACATCCCTGTTCCAAATGGCTGCCCTGCAGTGGCTCTTCAAAGTCCCAAAAAGTAAAGAACAGGAGCCTGCCTGTGTCTCATACTGTGTCTGCCTCCTGTCTCTCCTCCAGGAGAAAAGTGATATGCGCCGAGAAGCCCTCCCCCCCTCCCTCTTGTTTCTCTCTTCCTCCCCCTATCTCCAAATACATTTGCTGTAGTGTAGGGCTCACTCTCCCATCCCCAACAGCTATAATAATTTGTCAAAAATGTAAGCCGAACTGTACGTAAGCGCTCTGTACTGCCGGAAGCTGCGTCCGCAATTGGCTGCGCCTCTCAGCCAATCACGGACGCGGCTGCCGGTCCAGGGCCCCTGCTTGAAGTTTCATGCAAGCAGAGGGCCGTGACAGACCGCGGGAAAGAGGCAGTGTAAGTACAGATCGGCTTACATTTTTGACAAACTACTATAGCTGTTGGGGGTGGGAGAGGGAGCCCTACA
The DNA here is from genome assembly GCA_019447015.1 of Hymenochirus boettgeri. Lineage (NCBI taxonomy): Eukaryota > Metazoa > Chordata > Amphibia > Anura > Pipidae > Hymenochirus > Hymenochirus boettgeri. The sequence continues at coordinate 350,592,775 of CM033469.1, forward strand.
CTACAGCACATTTGCTAAATAGAGGAGGACATGCCCTTTAAAGCAGGAAAAGGTCGGCACCTGTCAGAGGAACCTGCGATGGATAGCTTGTGGGTAAGTTTAAACGATTCATCCCCTGCTCCTATTATATTTATTAAAGCACGGGAGGTAAGACATAGCTCCTTTACCACCTGTTCTTCAACTATGCAAAAATGGGATAGTTCACTTTTCTGAGTAACCTATTCATTTAAAGTCACACTAACCCATTTACAAAGGGTTAGTATGACTTTAAGAAGGCAAATACAGGATACTGTATGTAGTACTGTACTTTATACACTTATTATCAAGCTAAAACCTTATATTTTTAACCCTTTCTGAATTTCAATAAGAAACCCCAACCCCAAAACTAAAATCTATACTTATCTTCCCCACCCCCCCAAACGACAAAATTATCATACTTACTTACCTCCTATTGGTGCCTCAAGCTACCTACTACTAACCTGCCGCAGTCTTCTCCTAGTGCCAGCTTCCTTCCTGGTGCAGTCACCAGTCATGGCTATGCTCCCCTCCCCGCTTGCTCCTCCTGATGGACTCTGTCTTCTATGCGCATAAAAAACAGAGTCCGTCGGGGCCTGTCAGACTACGCGCTGGGGGAGCGGGGGGGGCAAGTTCCTTACCTTCTCTCCTGGCTCCTGATTGTTTTATTGAAGAACGCTAGGTAAGACACAGCTCCTTTACCTTCCGTTCTTCAATAAAACTGAATGGCAAAAATTTGTTAATACAAGTGGAGATCCCCTTTCAATATGAATTCATTTTATATGGGTCTTAATTACATTTTCATTTTATAATATATCCATATGAACACATTCTTTGCTCACCAGACCTTACTATAGGCTACTGTAATAATTTATAACAGTCAGTGTTACCTTAGGCTGGTGCTCTATGCGGTAGGGAGTTTGCTGGAACTGGCGTATTTCTCTAATAATGTGTGATATCTTAAAAGAAATATAAAAATAAATCATCAGTATAATATTATATGAAATAGATTCAAAATAAACTTATTAACCTTTCCAAAGCAGCATATTGTAAAAATGACTGTATATAACAAAGCATTCAGAAGAGTGGAACTGTGATCATAGGTTAATGTAGAATTAAATGGTTACACAAGAGCTGAGATGATTTTGAGGCCAGAAGGACTATTTTACAAAAACTATCGGCCAGATGCACCAAGAGGCCCAGTGACTAAAAATGGAGTGAAAAGACACGCTTACCGATGTTATATCTGTTAGAGTGACTTAAACTCCTTCATTGCAGCGGCTGCGTGGCTAATGTGGAAGTTAACCGTGCAGCCGCCGCAAGCAATGTTATATGCTGAAAGAGGCATTCTATTGCCGCACTTTAAACGCCAGCTAATAGTGGACGTTAAAAGTGCTGAAATAGAAAAATGCCTGATATCGATGCTCCGAGAGCTGCTATCGGCATATAACATCGCTGATAAAAATATGTTTCATTGTAACATATTGCTATAGCCTGCAAGAAATCATTCATGTAAAACGTTAAATGAAAAGCAACCGATTTACCATTCGCATTTTGGAAAAATTGACTAGGCCTTCCTCTGTGAAGTTTGGTGTCCCTTCTTCTATAAATGCGAGGTCTGTCAAATACATTCCGAGATACGGCACTGACGGTGGGTTACAGCTGCACAGTTTCAATTGAAAAACAAAGATTTGCTCAAAAACAATTCAAATCCATTTAAATTATATCCCCTACAAATGTCTTTAAAGGAACATATTGATATGTACTGAACTGGAATTCAATTATCTCTTCTATGTGGATATACACTGCTTTTATATAGAACTATCAGGACGGCATTAAACTAATGAATTCTTGGTCCCCCCACAGAACATACTTTTTGAGGGTTTCTCGAAGATTTTTAAATCTTCCTTCTGACGAGACTGTTTTCTGAAGCTTGTCCATTAGAGCCTTTGTCTGAAAATGAATGAAAAGATATACTATCATAATTTTGTTTTTAAAGGGCTAAATAAAGTATCATACACACAAGAGCAATATCTCTTAATAATAAAGAGGTCCCATCAAATCCTGGTTCTATTAGTGTCACATCCCCTAACCTAATACTTTGTTGAACACTTGTTAATTTTATTACAGCATTTGGTTGTTTTGGATAAGAGTATCAGATTGGTATCTGTAATTGGCAAGTTTTGTCTATTATTTATAGAAATATCATGGGAAATGTTTACTAATATATGGGATATGGGGTGATCACCTGAAGAAGGGGGCACATTCCCCCGAAATGTTGTACTTGATGTGTGGTTTCCAATAAAAGTAATTGAATTCACCTAGGTGTGTGACTCCAAAATCCAGCATTGTCTGATACTTACCATCCTTGGAAGTGGGAAGAATCTAGGAGGTCAGCACCCACCTAAGTTTGTGTGCATAACTTGTTTTCCATTGCTAATATATGGGCATTGTAAAGGCCCAAGAGCTAATTATTCCTTGTGTTTGTATTACTAAATTTGTTTAGTGTTATAGTTACACAACACTAAACTATTGTACTTGGGCACCCTTTGTAAAGGTATGAGCAGAGACATTTGGATTTATGTACAGTAAGGGGGTATGGGGCTTTTTATATGGTTATGTGTACAGTCTTTACAGATATTATTACTGGATATTTTTTGGGGTTGTGTTTGTGTTACTGAACTGGAATGACATGTTATTACATCACTCTGGGTAAATGTTCAGGTATTTAGTACCAAAAATCCCAGCACAACTTTAACCCCTCACTTGTGCTAATCCCTCATTTGCACTAATAGCTGGTGTTAAACTCAGACTCAATTATTAAATATCAGTTAGTGCAACATTCAAAAACCACCCAGTGGTAAATTATGCCACAAATGTTTATATTCTGCTGTCCACACATCCATTCCACATGTGGATATGTGGACAGTGTTCACTAATATCATTGTAAATGTGATATATTTATTATGGAAGCACTTGTAACCTGTAATACTGATTGAAATCATAGAGCTAGTTATTTTTACTGTTTGTATCAATGAACTGGTATCTTGTTATAGTTACGCAACACCAAACAGTATTTGCCCTATCTGTAATATACTGGACATTATTTGTGTGTTAGCCACTGCAATATTTTCACTTAGCTGCAATATTCTGCCTCGCTGCAGCCTCCTAAGACCTGTAAAGCTGTACATGCTCTTTATAAGCATGCACATGTGTAGAGGAGGCAGCTCGGGGCAGAGCAGTGAGTGATTGGCCATGATGTCAGCTGCCACAGCCATAACTGACTGCTCTAACCCGGAAGACTATGTAGAGAGTGGGAGGTGGGGTGGGGCAGAACACTGCGGCTACGTTAAGATGATTTTGCTTTTGGAAGTGAAACTGTACAGGCTGGACTCCAACAGGGGAGATTTATCTAAAGTTAAATTTCATTTTAGGACACACACCCTTTAAAAGCAATAACTTGTGCAAAACAAGGACTTTTGCCAGCAGAAACCAAAATTGGAATTAATTCATTTACAGTATTCGGATGCATTCCCATTACAAACATATTTAATTTTGTTGCCATATTCATATTCTCTGTTATAGGTTAAGAACTTCATTTTGCATCCTTGTTTAATTTTACTCACCTGTTTTGAAACTTTAGCCCAGGTTTTCTTGAGTCGGTATATTGCGCTTCTGTTTAAGGCTGATGTGATTTCCAGCACTCCATTGTAATTGTGCATACAGCGACATATATCTGCTACCACCACCCACTTCTCAATTGCGCTAGCTCTAAAAGTAATATCTGGATGTCCCATGATTTCTGAGGCAACAAGGTTACTCATCTGGAAAATGAAAATACAATACAAACAATATATCACAAACGTTCAGTTGGATTAAGAATTTGTTGCCTATTGACAGATTATAGCAAAGATTGTGATAGAATTTTGGTATTCTAGCAGCGAGATGTAATAAAAGTTATCGTAAAAAAAATTATACTAATTTTGCCCCAACCAATCAGATGTTAGCTTTCAAATGGTAAATAACATCTGATTAGTCGAGGCAAATTTAGCACCATTTTTAACAAAAAGAACTTTTGTTACATCTCTGTAGGTTCTGAACTGAACTACTCGTTCAGCATACAGCATAGTAAAGGAAACTGCTTTCTGAATATTATTTTTTTATCCAAAGTATAGTATTGACAAAGTATAGTATTGTAAGCTATTTTATCTGAAATTATAAAAGAATTTGGTGCCCCCTACTAATCAGAATGCTGTATTACAGTATGTACATTTAGTAAATCAATTCATATTGGTACAATTTATTTTGTTGATGAGTAATATTTTTGACCACCTATACTTACATCATTAAAATGTTGGCTAGTTTTCATTATATATGGAGTTCTTTCATTTTTGTCTGGTTTCATCCATCCCTGGCCAAGAAACTCTCTATAAAAAAATACAAGTTTTGTTACCATATCAATATCTATACAATATATAAGGTTTCCACCTTTGCAAGACGTCAACTGGGAGAAAGGGATCATAATATTTAAAGGGGTGACAATACACAATCTATAATTAACCTTTTTGCATTTAAGGGAACACTAAACAGATTTTATGATTTTTATGGATTCGCGTAACCTACAGCAGCGTCTTACAGCAACGCTGCTCCAGTAGGCTCCGCCCCCTCAGCGACGAGGCCAATAGCAAGGCACGCTTGTTGCAGAGCGTGCCTTCCTATTGGCCTCGTCGACGATGGGGAGGAGGGGCGGAGCCTACCAGAGCAGCGTTGCTCTAAGACGCTGCTTTAGGTTTCTCGAATCCAGGGGTGAGGACCTAGCGGTTCAGGTCCTCACCCTGAGTAAAAGCTACTGCACAAAGATGTGGAGCGGAGGGAAGGTGAGTATAATTGTCCTTTAACTAATCATAATATATACTCCTATTGCTTTCAGCCTCCATCCATTGGAAATAGTTGCTTTGAAAAATGTATAGATAGCGAGTTATTCTGCTGTTAGTAAGTTAGATAATCATGTAGATTCAATAAAAGTTCTTAACGTTAAAGGGCCAGTTCAGTGGAAATTATCAATATTTGTTAAATTGTTAGTTTGTGTAATGCCTTCTTAGTTATTCTACATATTCTCTCCCATTTTGAAAAATCAGTTGATTTCATACCCTTTGCTGTTCCCTGCTGTTGATATTAGTGAGCTGACATTTCAGGTTCTAACGGTCCTTCTTCTTCCCAGGATGCACCACATCCTTGGAATGTTCCTAACAGTTATTTCTACTGATTGGCTGTTGGATGGGTCAAAGATGCTCAGATCTCTACTGAGCAACTGAATCAACCCAGGCGCTGGATCAAGGGCAAGACCATAACGGTCTCTACTAGGGGTCCTGCAAACAGGAAGTCAGTATTTTGGTTGCATTTATTTACACACAGACAAAATGCTGAATTGGCAGATTAAGGTCATTGGGATGAAAAATGACTGCTCTTTTTTCTGAAAAGTATATGTATTTGCACTGAACTTCTCCTTTAAAAATGGTGCTAATTTTCCCCCAACTGATCAGGTGTTAGCTTTCAAATGTTAAATAATATCTGATTGGTTGGGGCAAAATTACAATTACACAATTTTTAACGATAAGAGCTTTTATTGAATAACCCTGAATATCTTGAATACATTTAGCACTTACTGCATAATTCACATTTTATATATATTGATTTTTTTTAGATATATTGTTGGATTTTTTAAATATATTACTGGATGTTCTATTAGTGTTAAAAGGTCTTAAGTGTCTTCTAACACACACCCTTTTCCTAATTATGAGCACTACCCTTTATTATAAGCAACTCCTATGGTAAGGTAAAAAGTTGATGACAACCCCTGAGGAAGGGAGGCTTAGTCCCCCTGAAACGTTGGGCTTTCTGCTATGTCAATAAACAAGGGTTTGAAGCCCAATATTCACCAGCTCTCAGAGTGGAGTGTGGCATTCTTTCTATTTCTACCCAGTGCATAGCGACTTGGAACTACACATCAGCTGTACTGCACCTGGAGCCATTAAGGTAATGTGGTGAGTGTGCATGCCTATCATTTACATATGTGTGTTTACCAGTATAGTTGTCCTTTAAAACAATTTTCACTTCTCTACTTTTAGAAATTTAGATAGCAGCCAAAGGAACCAAAGACTGAAATCTGAGCTCCAATTGATAGTAGCCCAACTACAAAGTGCCAATAGTATTAATAAATATATTTTTTATGATAATTTGTAAGGTTTTCAAAGCTTTTTTAGGTTAAAATACAACTTTATTATAAAGATACAATAGACACCAGAGAAAAATGTTGAATTAAATCCACTGAAACTAGAAAGCACAAAAGAGATATTTCACAGTTACACCCATCCAGTCCAACTGCATATGCTGTATGATACGTATTATAAACAAAATATCTATGTATCTGAGTGTATAAAACGAATCTAAGGCCAAGTTTCAAAAAGGAACCTTCTGTTCCAGTTCAATAATATTGAACCTAAATAAAAAATCAAATTTTCATGCAAACATTATCATATTATTGTTACATACTGATACGGTATGCTTCTGAACACTATGTGATCTAAGAAGGTTATCTGCTCTGCCAGTTCCATCGCAGACAGGGTTTCCAGGCATTCAGCTCTGGGGCTCTCCGACTGCAAAATAAAAACATCATACCAAGCCACTGTAAAAAATAAATTCTATATTTTCCTATACTGCTATATTTCAAATTCATTTTTTTGGATTGTTGATTCGTTAATGTAAATAGTTCACATGTTTGCTTGTTTCTGATTCTTAGTGATTCATACACAGGAGTAGACATGGAGACCGGAAGCCTAGAATTCATTCAGTTTCTATTCATTTAAACTCATTTTTATTTATACAGAATGTTTATAGTTTATGTCGATCCTGATCTTTAGTTTTGATTTAAAGGATAACTATAGTGTATAAAGTTTATTTAAAAAAACAGTTAAACTGAAAAGTACATGGGACAGGGATGTAGGATTGGTAATTCCTACCTCCCAATAATGTTTCTGTGAGGAGCATCAGCCCAAAGAAAACTGATTCTGACAGTCTTCCTCCTGGCTTCAGCACTATCTTTAATACAGGATTAGTCCAGGACTAACCTGGCAAATGAAAACTGTTCGTGCTGTAGCTCCTCAACAAAATTATATTGTGAGGTGGGAATAATCAATTCAACCGCCCTGCTCCAGGTACTTTCCATTGTTAAACAGTTCATTTTTAGAGCATAGATATCCTAAAGAATTACTATTACTGTCTTTTTTGTGAATTAAAACCCAACAAAGAGAAACTTTATCTGTTGAAAATGTCTCCAGAGGTTAAACTGAGACTCTAAAGCCTCATACACACGTGTGATTGCGGGTCCCAACCCGCGACGCACGATGTGTCCGAACGTTCGTTTCGGCCGATAATTGGCCCGTGTATGGGCCCTTTATCACCTGAAATGGCCAGTCATTCGGAGATCCGCCCAGTTGGTCGGGCAACGATCCCCGATCGAACGGCCGCTTCGGCCGATAAAGTGTCCATACACGTGCCGATTATCGGCCGAAACAAATGTTGCCTCGTGTGTACGAACCTTGAGGCTACATTCAGATGAACATGTTTCTGACATCTGTAGCCATTTTCTCTGTTTCAAGACAGGAAATCGCTACATGAAGCATTTCCCAATGGCAAAAGATCTGGAACTGCAGGGATATTGCCAGCAAAATGGCCAAAAGCCTTAGTCTTAACGTAGCCTCATTGTTTGTGATATATTTCCACACTTTACGAAACAATCCTCCTCATTTTACCCTCGGGCAGTGAGATAAAATATTGTCTTAAATTCTCACTAACCTATTTAATATAGGTTAGTGGGACTTTTAAGAATAGGTTTGTAGTGGCTTCATCTGTTTCACAAGCGAATCATGCAGCCGCCTCAACGATCTTCAATTCCATATTTGTCTGGCTTTTGTGCAAAGGCAAGGCAGGTGTTAAACATTCGCACACAAAAGTACGATTTACCGAGAGCCGCAATTGCTATACCCGAATCAGCGCAAGTAGCGGTGCTCATGGCGACAGCAGTATATGTGGCCATCCTGTATATATACAATATGTATTCTATTTTCCACTAGAACTGAATAATATTGTTGCTAGAATGAAAAAGGCAAACAAATAGTTCCTATGAATGAGCGAGCATGCTTACCATGTTAGCAATGTCCTCCAACACCAGGTGGCAGTCATCCTGTTCATCCAGAGAAAGGGCACTAAATGAAGAAGGCATTGCATGGTATTTATGTATCAATAGTTTGACCATTCTAAGGCAGACATTACCTGCAATATTTATTTATAATGCACCAGTGTTTATTATTCTCTATTTGGAAGTCTTGTAGCTGACGTTGCCAGTCTAATTGGCAATGCTGCACTCTCAAGCTGACTGAAATGAAAAAGCTTTCTTGCAGACAAAAAGACACCTTATCTTTCTATCTGTACAATGTGATCTCAATGTCAGAGACAGAAGGGGGTAGTTTGAGATAACCATGTTAAGGAACATTTTATTTTAGGGTAAGATTCCAATTTAGAAAGAATAAGTTTTACATACCGGTAATTATGCTTTTACTACTGTACAAATATACATAATTTTGCTTATATCAGAATGAGAATTTTGATACTTATTGCATATGGTACAGTAATCACGGCACTATACATGAGGCCCAGATAACATTATGTTTCATTGGGTTTCCTCTGGGTGCTACACTTTTCACTCATAACCAATCATATTGATTGTGTAATTATTTCCTAATTAAATCAACCTGACGTTTGAAATCTTGAAATTAATAATTCCACCATGGATGTGACCGAGAGAATAGATACAAATGCAGTTGATTGCTGTGATATATTTTGGTACTACATAGATAAAGGATGACAGAAGATATGTTAACTCAAGCTTAGCCAATATTTGATTAAAGCTAGGGGATGCAATTTCATTTTAAGTTACAATTTACCATGCATGGACTTTATATATATTTCATTTTTGTCAACAACAATGGAAACAAAAACTGAAATTCTAGATTAAAAATTCATAAAAATAAAAATTATATAACTTGATGCATCTTTCTTAAGTGTCCTATTCTTTTATATAGGTCAGTAAAAATATTTAAGAAAAGAAGTAACTGAAAGCAGCTCTCTCAAAAGTACCCCCCACGTGACAGCAGATAAAACTCTGTCCTATTATTCTGAACTCTCCGACACCAGGATTTCCCAGGGATAACCTGCAGAAAATCCTCTTTTTACCTTAATATGTTGGTGGCTGCTTTTCTCTCTTGGGGCAGTAGGTCGGGGTCACGCAATACGTCTTCCAACAAATTCACAACATTCAATTTTATCTCGTGGTTAAATTCAAAATCCTATTAGAAGAGAATTAACAAGCAAAGTATAAAGTGACAAAGTGATTTGCTTTCCTTTTATTAACATGGAATAGATATAGCTACAGCGATAGGTCTATAATGTTATGGCTGGAATGTGGCATCTCAAGCTAAATTACTAAGGCTTTGGGAACAGAAAGGCCTTGTACTCGATACATTTTCATTGATGGACACAGTCCAGCATTCCATTTTTTATACAAAGTGTTGCATTGTTAGTGCTACAAGAAATATTTTAGGAGTTAAAGGATATGTACACTGGGAAATTCATTTGTTTAAATTGCACATTACTGGAAACTATCACTGTACCATTTTTTTTGTTGATCTGTCCCCTATTTCTTTAAATACCCAGTCTTAAGTCTATGACAACTCTCCCTCGATGCCGCAAAGGCCTTCGACTCTGTTGAATGTCCCTTTCCCTGGGAATGCATGCAACGTTTCGATATTGCACCGACATTTTTCGTAAATTGGTACAAATACTTTACGCCCACCCAGTCACCACCATTAAAGTAAATGGAGTAATCTCCAAACCATTCCTTTTAGAGAGAGGAACCAGACAGGGCTGTCCCCTTTTTCCTCTATCTGTTCGCTCTAACGATTGAACCCCTTGCAATCCAACTAAGAACACACAGAGATATTAAGGGCATCTATTTAGGCAACCCTGACACATTCCAACGTACAGCTTAAGACATTATTACTCAATACAGCCCAATGTCAGGTCTATAAATCAACTGGTCCAAATCAGCATTATTTCCAATAGGCAAGACCACTATCTTGCCCCCATTCACACTCCATCTAGTACCACAAACAGAAAACTTTAAATATATAGGAATATATATGACCCAATCACCAACAAATTTCTATGAACTTAATATTAATATAACAAAATTAAAGCCTGGCAAAACCTCCCTCTTAACCTGCTCGGCAGAATTAATCTAATTAAAATTATTTTCTTGCCTAAACTACTATATACTTTCCAAAACAGTATGACCTATGTACCAGACTCCTTTTAATAATCTCTTAAATACACAGCTCCAGTGTTCTCCCCAGAATTTTTTTCCAGCCGGGTGGCATGAAAAAGTAGCCGGGTGGGGTGGGACGGGGAAAAATGTGCACTGCATCATGCTCATTATATAGGACAGGGATGTCTAACTTTCATCCCACTAGATGTTTGAAAACTATGACTCCCAGCATTCTGTGGTTGTAGAATGCAGAGTTGTAGTTCCCTTCTGAAGGTAACCCATGTAACAAGGCAGCACAAGCACATGTGCCACCCTTTTGTGGCCTTGGGGATCTTGGAAAAGCTAGTAAACATGCCAATAGGTCAGTTTTTACTGACCTATTAGCACCTATTAAAGGGTATCTCCACTCATAATTTCAAGGTTTAGGCATCTAGTTCTATTGAAGAACAGGAGGTAAAGGAGCTGTGCCTTACCTTCCGTTCTTCAATAGAACAAGCAGGAGACTGGTGAGCAGTTAGGAAACTTACCCGCTCGCTCGCTCCCGTGGCTCTTAGTCTGAAAGGTCCCGACGGACCTTGTCTTCTATGGGCATAGATCGCGCATGCGCATAGAAGACAAGGTCCGTTGGGAACTGTCAGACTTCAATAGAACTAGATGCCTAAATCTTGAAATTATGAGTGGAGATACCCTTTAAACCTAGATCTAAAGTTCTCTCAAGGAATTTTTTCCAGCCGGGTGGCATGAAAAAGTAGCCGGGTGGGCCGCCCGGCTAAAAGACCCTAGGGAGAACACTGCAGCTCCCAGATGAAACAACCCTCATACTAGAAAAATGGACTCGATTTATTCCCTCACTGACCACTGAAGCCTGGGAAGATTTGGGTGAATCTCACCTAAGGGCATCCCCCTCTGTACTCATGCTATTTTATATCCTCCATCAATCTTAACACTCCAATCAGCAAATCACGGATGAGTCCCACAAACAGCTTCGAATGCCATAAATGTAAATTCCAGAAAGCAGACTTCTGGCATATGCTATGGACATGTCGCAAAGTGCAGAAGTTCTGGGGGAAAGTCCTTCGCCATCTTTCTGGTACACTTCCCTTCCCGTTTCCTTCAGACCCCAAATTGTATCTTAGGCATCCCAGAATCAGATATTTGGAATAGAAGCCAATTGTCCTTGCTAAGAGAAGCCTTGTTCTGTGCCAGAAGAACAATAACACACCTTTGGATAGCCCCCACCCCAATAAATTAAGCACTTAGAAATCAATAGTCACCAATATGCTGCCAATGCTTAGATAGATATATATTGGCTGTGGCTGCCTCAATTAATTCAACGAGATTTTAACCGTATGCTCTTCCTCTGTATAAGACAAAGTGGTCCTCACATGTCATAAGGTTCTGATAGTGTTGAGTTACTTTTCATGTCACTAAGACACTCTCCCCCCTACTAAACTGAAATGAATCGATTACTACAGCAAGCTGGAGGTTTCTTGTGTTGTGCCCACCTCCAAGTTACCCCCTCCCCTTTATAACCGACTATTACTCTGCAAGACCTTACTAAAACTATAGTAATTTTAAATACAAGGTTAAAGAATACATTGATCAGTAAGAATGTTACCTACCTACCCAAGTTGAAAAACCCTAATCCCCCCCCTTTTTTCTCTTTTGTTATTTCTTTCTTAGCATACTGGCAAATATACAAGCTTTCTAAATGTATATATGTACTGTAATAATTTAAACATGACACGTCTAATCTCTATACTTTATTGACTTATATCAATATGATGTAATTAAAAAAAAAAAAAAATCCAGTCTTAAACACATTACATTTCAGATGTCAAATGCCACTTCCATCCGACCTGACTTTTTCCCCACAAACCAACTGTCAAGCCTGCACACAGCCTACAGCATTCCAACTGTCAAAACTCTGTCACCACTAAAACTACTCACAAAAGAATAGTTTTTAAGGACAAGCAACTTGATTGACAGCTGAAATATAAGAAGTTTTAAATTGGATATCTAAAGAAATAGGGGGCAGATCAAAAAAATGATATAGTGGTGGTTGGGAAGAATTATAGTTTCAAATAACCTATTTTTCGATGCTGTTTCCAAACTCTTCTATTATGTATAGTTTTGCTGTGGCTGGAATGGTGGCAGTTGGTACATGAAATCTTTGTTCTCCCCAGAATTTTTTTTTCAGTTGGGTGGCATGAAAAAGTAGCCAGGTGGGGCAGGGCGGGGAAATTTGGAACCCGCATACAGAGCGTGCAGATTTCCGCACCACCCTTTCGTGGACTGGCAATTTTGGGCAGTTAGTTAACTTGCCCTAACATTATCTTGTGAATGTTAGAAAGGGGTCTTGACTGGGCAGTTTTGACAGGCCTTGATGCTGGGCGCACACTTATTAACCCAACATTTACATTCTTTAGTAAATCACAACAATGTTGTCTCCCAAATTTTTTCCCAGCTTGGTGTCATGAAAAAGATAAAAGATAAAAAAGATAAAAGAGGCTAAAAGATGCTAGGGGGAAAACTGTGAACTGCATAGTGGGAAATTCCCTCTTCAAAAGGGATTATGGAGCATGCTTTACCTCACAGTCAGATAGTCTGGCAGGGGGTACAACAAGTACATGATTGAGGCCACGCACTAACACAAACACATCTGAATAAGTGCTACTTATATGCATTCATTTGTAGAGTGAAATGAGGCAAAGTCATTTTTTCAGTAAACAATTCTTTTAAAGGGATTTGCTTAAAGGACAACTCCGCCCTCATAAGAACATCTTTTAGAAAGAATGGCCTCTTTAAAATATGTTGATATATCATACTTTGTCCTATGAATTAATTACTGTATGCCTGCTATGCTTCTGGATGCCTCATGGAAACTGAGCCATTTAGAAAACTTTACTGAGCAGGTACTGAGCCTGGGCATGCTCAGAAGAGGAAGATAGGGGATTAACATTCAGTCATTGGCTGTGATGTCAACTGTCAAATCCATAACTGACAGTTGCTAACTGGAAGAACCTGGAAGCAGAAACGGGAAACAGGACATTGTGCAGGATTTCAGGTTAGACTTATATATTTCACATTTCAAACTATTACCGTTTAGGGTTTTGGGGGGTGATTCACCTGTATGTAAGTTTTCATTTTAGGGCTGGACTTGCCCTATAATATAAAATCAGGGAAATTTTCCTAGAGCTAAAATAATCACTGGGTGATTCAGTATCACAGTGGCTCTTGAATTATAAGTGTTTAAAGTCAAATCTGTTGAATTTTTATGGGGTCCTGTATTAAACTAATGGTCAGGCCAAGATGTATAGTAGTCAATAAGTATGCATGGAAAAAAGTGAAATCAAAAGAGTTTGCCTGTGAATTTCTGCATTTGCAAACATAAACATTTTCCAGTGATCTTTATGGAAAATAATTTGTTCATCTATAATTACAATAAATAGAAACATAATTAAGATGGTAGGAAAATAATCACACAATAAATTAAAAAAAATCCCCTTGTACTAGACTTCTATATTAGGATGTTAACAACAATTTAGGCATCTTGGGAGAAAAGTGGTGCATATTACAGTATGTAATTTCAAATATTTGTGGTTAAGAAGAAACCCAAGGAAGGGAAATTTAAAAAAAACAAATCACAATTTTTAAAATAATCCACAAGATGGCATCATAACGTTACACAATGAGCTGAAAATAAAACAAAAAAACAAACTTTCGGGGAGATCCAATACCCCACGCGGCGTTACTTACCTTAGCCCGATCCCGCGATACAATAACGGACGTAAATGAGATTACGTCAGTTATTGCATCGGGGGATTGGGCAAAGGTAAGGAGCGCGACCTTAACGCTCCTAAACCTTTACCGTTAAGTTTCGCACTACGAGGTAGCGCAAACCTTAACGGCAGAGGTTTTGGATCGTTAGCACAGCGCTGTTTCCAAAAACATTTGGAAACGGCGCTGTGCTCTAAATTCCAACTAAAACCCACGTTAACCCGAAATTTTTTTCGGGTTAACGTGGGTTTTAGACGAAAAAGGGCCATATTGAATCTCCCTGTCTGTATTTCAATGAAAATCAGTCAAAAGAAAAGACAAAAACAGCATGAGCATAAGCTGGCCATACACTAGCTTTTTTTACCTTCCGACCTTTCCACAATGTTTGACTGCTGTCCGGGACTTTAGGTTGTAATTAATTAGGCCAGAAAGGGGAACGTCGGGAGGTAAAACTGCCAAAAGGGCTGACTTTAAAAGGTTACCCCTCAAATTAAAAATTGTACATAGGTAAATCACCCCCAAAATTTTAATAGTTAGAAATATGAGAGATTAAAGAATAACCTGAAATGCTGCCTGATGTTATGATACCATACCCCTCATTCTGCTTCCTGGTTCTTTCAGTTTGCAGCTGTCAATCGTGGATGTGACAGTCAACATAACAGCCAATAACTGAACAATATTCCCTTAGCTGCCTCCTCTAAGCATGTGCAAGCTTTTAAAAGAGCTTGGGGAGGAGGTGGAAACCTTTTGAAAGGCAAAGGTAAGGGGAAAAGGACATTTTTCTGTATAACAGGTTAGTCCTGTTAGTTAATCAGATTTCTAACTATTGTGGTTGTGGGGTGTAATTCACCGATATAGCCCATATATGTTTTTTAACTGGATAAGTAAACATGCCTATTAAAAATTTTATAGACTTGATGATAAAATGTCTATATAGCATATGGTCAGCACTGCACAGCTGTATATTGTCTAGTTACAGAGAATAACAATGGAGTTTCCAGTCTCATCTATGCTGGCAGACCAGTGAACTTCAAAACACCTTTGAAGTTTAGGTCCTCACCCTAGGTACTAAGTATGACAGGAAGAAAGGGAGTGGGGGAGGGGAGACGAGTATACCGTAGTTCTCCTTAAAGGGCTACCTTGGTAACTTCCCAGATGTCTCTCCTCCCAAGAATGACATTAAAAAAGGAAATTAAGTGGAACATACAAGACAAAACAAATACCAAGTTTACCACAAATCTCTAGAACTTTCTGTAGACACATTAGTAATGGCAATTTTATACCTGCATATTAACACAAAAGGACAAGCATGAAGGTTTATGTTGTCATGGGAGTAAACTGGTCGACCTTGCATCGGTGTTTGTTGAATGTAACAGTCATTAGATGGAAACCTTTCCTGTATCAATGTTTGCCAGTATGTAGCAGTGTACTTAAAATAGTTTTATTGTATTTTTCCTTATTCTTGCTTAGGAAAGATGCATTTAATGACCTTGTCTACTCTACTGGTATCTGTTAAAAAATTCCACATGCAGATGAAAACTCGCCGAGTATGAAATTGTGTAAATACCTGAATATGCTTGGAGACCCAGTGCCGAAGTACATTCAATACTCTGTTTGTTGCTGCTCTGCGTATTATGAACTGTTTGTCACACATTCTCTCCATACTGTTAAAGCCTTAACAAGGAAAAATAACAAATAATAGAAAAGTATAGTTTTAGTATAAATGCTTTTATACAGGAAAAACATTTTAAGATGTGCAGATCTTCATACCTACAATTACTATTCAAAATATACTTTATAAACTGCGCTACACATTGTAGCTCATTGTTCTGTTTTATGTATTTCCTAAAAAGAACAGCTCTAGAAGCCCAAGGACATGTTTACATATACAACCTATCAGTATCTCTTTATGATTGTGGGGGAAACCGGAGTGCCCGGAGGAAACCCACGCAAGCACAGTGAGAATATACAAACTCCTTGCAGATGTGTCCAAGGGTGGATTTGAAATACAGGACTTCAGCGCTGTAAGGCATCAGTACTAACCAATGAGCTACCGTGCTGTTCGGTCCAGTTTTCATCAACAAAACTGGACCGAAAGCCTATACACAAACCGATTCTCATCCATAACGGTTGGGGCCACATCTAGCTTAAGGAAACTAAGACCTTCTTCCTGATTTTAAAGACATCTAACATTTGAAACTACAATATACAATTAACTAGCATATGAAAGTTAACAGAGTATATATAGAAATGCAACATGGCAAACAGTTACCAAACAAGCATGAGCTTGTTAAAATTTCCAAAAATGTGTAATATTACACTCCAGTTACATTATTCTGTTCACTTTATTTTGGATCCATATACAAGGCCTTGTATAATAGGGATTGGATCATATTGGCACAGTATGAGAGGTTAAATTTTACTGGTATATGTAATATTTACCCGAGATATGAAAACTGCATACTGTACTGTTTGAAATGTAAATTACACAGTGTTACTGAAATAGAAGCTACAATTAACCAGTCACCATCTATGTTATCACCTTTACCAGCGACTGACAGTGATTATGAGTCTTCTCACCTGTACAGTTAATTCATTGCGGTTTTCACTGAAATGTAACTTATATAAACAGGCCCTAGACAGCGTATGCCTGGCATTCCCTGCAATTTTCTTAATTGTAGTGTAGGATAATGCAAATGTTAATTATATTTTTTAAGCCCTGGTATACAATTATAATGAGATTTTCATAGCACTTTAATACTAGGGCATCGCTAAAGGTCTGAGAAATATGCAGCTGTTGTAAACACACCTATCTTTTGACAAGCCTATGTTTCTCTAACAGGAGCATCATATGAAACAACAGTAATATCATTTAAATAGCTGACAAAGTCTGGGCACATACAGGTCGATTCAAGCCTGACCAATCATTTCTAATTGACTTTTCTGCAAAATTGTCTGTTCTAAAAAATATTGCTTTTTGTCTAAATTTCTTCTGATGATGCTTTTTCCATATGTGGACCAATCGCTTTGGCCGAATCACTTATTATTAATGCCAACAGCATTGGAACTAGGAATTACTGGGCCCCCCAGCAAAACTATGATAGGCCCCTATCCATGCTTCATCCACAGTGGTACCCCTACTAAAAGTATATTATATTAAGTTATATTAGAAGTCTACGACTTGTGTCATTTAAAAGGTCATATAACTCATTGGGGCACGGATGTTCAACCCGCATACAGCATGCAGCCCATTCGCAAAATGATGAGGCTCGCAGGATCCAAACAATGGGCATGTCCTGGTTGGTCATGGGCATGTTTCAGCCGGGGGCACAGTCCACAGAGCAGCCTGCTTTCAGCCCAAGGTGCTGCTGTTGCGGCCCCCAGTCTATCCAAGGTTGGGCCTAGAGGACTTCTTATATTCTATATCAGGGTTTCTCAATGGGTGTGTTGGGACACAACAGTGGTTGATACTTACATTTTTAAAATGTTGTACTTTCAATATAAAATGTAAATGCGGTTACTCTAATGTAACTCATAAAAAGTAGGAATGGAGGCAGGCAGCCAGAAAGCCCATAAAATCCAGTCTTTATTAGTAAATCATGTAAAAACAGCACATTGGATAAAAACTAAACACCCACACTCTTCATCTATAAGCTCCACCCAACATGTTTTGTGATCTCTCGTCACTTGCCCCTGAGGAAGTGACGAGAGATCACGAAACATGTTGTGATCGGAATGGATTCCTAATGGAATATGATTTATACAAAAAAAAAAAGCTGTTTATTTAAATGTACATTTCAGAATCCATAACTGGAAATACATGAATCACGCCATATGATATAGACTGTATTCATGTACATAACTATGTATTACTCACCTGGGGGGCTTCCATGCCCAGCTCCTGCTGTAGCAATAGCAAAAGCAGAAGCTGGAGAGACACGCGAGTTGTCAGATGTCTGAACTGCAAAAAAATAAGATCACATTAGCAATTCCTATAATAGAGGTAAGTGTCAGCTGTAATTAATAAACCAGATGTACAATCCAACATGATAAAGATATAAAGAAGCGGTTTAATCCTTCTCTCTGATTTGGGGGTGTCCTTTGGTCAGTTTGTTTGGTTGCTGGCCACTTAGAGCAGTTCAGTCTAAGTTTTATAAGCTCCTTAACCACAAGGAAGGGAATTATTAGCAAGGTAAGCATATCCATTTAAAAGTGATTTGGTCACCATTTTCTAATGAATCTATCCGTCCAGATGTGGCAGGAAAATTACCTTAAAGCAAAGTAACAATTTATCGATTGGTTTCAATATTTTTACCAGATTGTCCCATTTTAAATACTTACTTACACAAAACTACAGTATAAAAAACTAAAACCAGAAACATTAGGATTGGTATAGGAGACCATGAACTAGTACAATGAGGATTATGAATCACATGCTTAGTTTAGCTTTAGTCTGTTTTTATTGTTTATTTTGTAGAACAGTTGCAGGTGCAAACACCTGGTTGAAACGAGACTAACATAGCTAAACCATTATAGAGGGTACCGTCTACATAGCTCTAAAAACAGCATTACAGCAGCCAATCAGCCACTGGCAAACATTTTCCTAGAGGCTAAATCATTTTACACAACCAATATTTATGTATTTTAGGTGACTTATGTAGCCCACAAATAAGTTCCATAAGAACCAACATGGAATCAAGCAAGAGACGGATTACAATTAGCAAGGATATACATACAGTATCTAATGCCCCATATTTTTTGCTTTTGTGACCGTACTTGTATAACTAATGTATGTAGTCTTTTGAAAATTTCCATGGCAACATTTAAAAGCTTTATAATCAATTATCTGACAGAAAGTGGTTTTATTTTTATTTCTGTTACCATGGAGCTGTAAGGAAGTGATGTATCTACTTCCATAACTGAAATATGCAGTTTTTATCTATGTTTATCCCACAATTATTGCTCTATTGCAGCTAGAACGTTCCTGATATGAAAATGATTATTTACTGATATACATTTAGTAAACACAACCAGCATTAACCATGACAGGTTGGTCTAGCATTTGAAACACAGGTTTCCCACAGTTAACTTTATGTAGCATTTGCTGAATTTAGTTTTCTTTGACTTTTGCTTGGAAGTTTCCAATGGCTTCAGTGTCACCTGTAAACACAGTTAAACACATTTTCAAGTGCCTTTTACAGCCACTGATAATTTTAGGACATAGGTCCAATTTTTAAATAAATATAGACTTGTCACCTCTAACCGTCCAAAGGAAAACTGTGACAGGTAAATGACTCACAATGGTCCACGTGACATAGGCCTTAGTGTGGCTTGTTTTGTAAATCCCCAGGTAATAACATTTTTAATAAAAGGGAAAGAAAAAACTCAATCTGCACAAATCTACAAGTTTTGTTTGGTGTGAATGGTAAACATTCGCAAAGAATTTTCCAATTTTAGCCAGTGAATAAAATGGCATCAAATGAAGCTTCTGCCCCTTTAAATACAAAATGTGGTGCCATAACCATGTCATAAAACATCCTAAAGCATATGAAGAAATGCTAAGAATAGGGAAATATGCCTGAAAAACCAAACATGGAAATTGGAAACAAAATCAAGTAACTGGTAAAAAAAAAAATGTATTTATACCCAACATATAAACCAATCACTTACAAGCTACCTTGTATAATTTTATGAAAAAATGTTCACTTTGGGGCACATCATCTACATGGATCCCTCAGAAGCTACATCAGCATGCAGACAATGCAGTTTAAGATTTATTTGATGGTAGAAAAGTTGAACATTCCCTTGTATGCCTAAGCTAATGCTTTCTTTTCAGTAGAGTATAGCATCCTGGCTTCAACCAATAGTGGATCTTTAAAAACAGATTTCTGCTTCCTACCTCCCGCCGGTCTGTAACGTAGATGTCGAGGAGTTGATGGTGACCTTGATGGAGAGTTTTCAGCTGTATCTGTGGGTTGACTGCTCTCAGCAATACTTCTATCAAGTGATACAGACTCTAAAACTGCAGCTGGAAATAAAAAAATATAACACATCATTATGGAAGCTTTACACCAGCAGAACACCACCACACATTAGGAAAAACAAATATAATAAATCACATGCAGCAAGCATGATGGAAATCCTTTAAATTAATAAAAAAAATATTTTTCAGTATTCATAAAAGCCTGACTGAGCAACAGTTCAATCCTCACTGTATATTATTACTGGTTACTCTAGAATTACCAACCCACTAACATGTAATGGCAAGAAAATGATTAGAGATGGCCAATCTTACTGGAGTTCGATTCATTTCCGAACTTCAGTAAAAGTTCAGAAGTTTGTAAACGAACCTATTGAAGTTAATGGGAGATAATAGTTTGAAAAGTGTGGATAAATAACAGATAAAATAACAATGGTAGCTTATTGTAAATGGCTGTGGCAACTGGGAAATGGTCTGGGGCACACACACCTATCACCTTTCTGCATGCTAAATTTGAGGGTTACCGAATTCAAAGGCTACATTCGGGGGTAATCGAAAATTGAATTTGAAGGCAACATTCGAGGTTTATCGAAAATCGAATTCACAGGCTATATTCAGGGGTTATCAAAAACCAAACATTCAAGGGTTATCAAAAATCAAACATTACATTCGAGAGTTACCGAACTCTATTTTCGAGGGTTACCAAATTCGAACACTACATTAGAGGGTTATTGAAATCAACCTCTGCATTTGAGGGTTAACGAATTAAACCATGACATTTGAGGGTTACAGAAATCAATGGCTACATTTGAGGGTTACAGAAATCAATGGCTACATTCGAGGGTTACTGAACGCTACATTTGAGGGTTACAGAAATCGAAGGCTACATTCGAGGGTTACCGAATGCTACATTTGAGGGTTACAGAAATCGAAGGCTACATTCGAGGGTTACTGAACGCTACATTTGAGGGTTACAGAAATCGAAGGCTACATTCGAGGGTTACCGAATGCTACATTTGAGGGTTACAGAAATCGAAGGCTACATTCGAGGGTTACTGAACGATATATTTGAGGGTTACAGAAATCGAAGGCTACATTCAAAGGGTTACTGAACGCTACATTTGAGGGTTACAGAAATCAATGGCTACATTCGAGGGTTACTGAACGCTACATTTGAGGGTTACAGAAATCGAAGGCTACATTCGAGGGTTACCGAACGCTACATTTGAGGGTTACAGAAATCGAAGGCTGCATTTGAGGGTTACAGAAATCAACGACTACATTCGAGGGTAACCAAACGCTACATTTGAGGGTTACAGAAATCAACGGCTACATTCGAGGGTAACCGAACGCTACATTTGAGGGTTATAGAAATCAATGGCTACATTCGAGGGTTACTGAATGCTACATTTGAGGGTTACAGAAATTGAAGGCTACATTCGAGGGTTACCGAACGCTACATTTGAGGGTTACAGAAATTGAAGGCTGCATTTGAGGGTTACTAAATGCTACATTTTAAGGGTTACAGAAATCAAAGGCTGCATTTCAGGGTTACAGAAATCAACGACTACATTCGAGGGTAACCGAACGCTACATTTGAGGGTTACAGAAATCAACGGCTACATTCGAGGGTAACCGAACGCTACATTTGAGGGTTACAAAAATCAACGGCTACATTCGAGGGTTACTGAACGCTACATTTGAGGGTTACAGAAATCGAAGGCTACATTCGAGGGTTACCGAACGCTACATTTGAGGGTTACAGAAATCGAAGGCTACATTCGAGGGTTACCGAAGGCTACATTTGAGGGTTACAGAAATCGAAGGCTGCATTTGAGGGTTACTAAATGCTACATTTGAGGGTTACAGAAATCGAAGGCTGCATTTCAGGGTTACAGAAATCAACGACTACATTGGATGTTAACCGAACGCTACATTTGAGGGTTACAGAAATCAATGGCTACATTCGAGGGTTACTGAATGCTACATTTGAGGGTTACAGAAATCGAAGGCTACTTTCGAGGGTTACCGAACACTACATTTGAGGGTTACAGAAATCGAAGGCTGCATTCGAGGGTTACCGAACGCTACATTTGAGGGTTACAGAAATCGAAGGCTGCATTTGAGGGTTACCAAATGCTACATTTGAGAGTTACAGAAATCGAAGGCTGCATTTGAGGGTTACTAAATGCTACATTTGAGGGTTACAGAAATCGAAGGCTGCATTTGAGGGTTACAGAAATCAACGACTACATTCAAGGGTAACCGAACGCTACATTTGAGGGTTACAGAAATCAACGGCTACATTCGAGGGTAACCAAACGCTACATTTGAGGGTTACAGAAATCAATGGCTACATTCAAGGGTTACCGAACGCTACATTTGAGGGTTACAGAAATCGAAGGCTACATTCGAGGGTTACCGAACGCTACATTTGAGGGTTACAGAAATCGAAGGCTGCATTTGAGGGTTACCGAACGCTACATTTGAGAGTTACAGAAATCAAAGGCTGCATTTGAGGGTTACCAAACGCTACATTTGAGGGTTACAGAAATCGAAGGCTGCATTTGAGGGTTACAGAAATCAACGACTACATTCGAGGGTCCCCGAACGCTACATTTGAGGGTTACAGAAATCAACGGCTACATTCGAGGGTAACTGAACGCTACATTTGAGGTTGTATTTTGTTGTATGTACACCCTGCTAATTGTAATCGAATGTAGCCTCGATTCGTTAACCCTCAAATGTAGCGTTTGGTACCCTCAAATGCAGCCTTCGATTTCTGTAACTCTCAAATGTAGCGTTCAGTAACCCTCGAATGTAGCCTTCGATTTCTGTAACCCTCAAATGTAGCGTTCAGTACCCTCGAATGTAGCTTCGATTTCTGTAACCCTAAATGTAGCGTTTGTAACCCTCAAATGCGCGCTTCGATTTCTGTAACCGTCAAATGTAGCGTTCGGTAACCCTCAAATGTAGCGTTCGGTAACCCTCGAATGTAGCCTTCGATTTCTGTAACCCTCAAATGCAGCCTTCGATTTGTAACCCTCAAATGTAGCGTTTGGTACCCTCAAATGCAGCCTCGATTTCTGTAACCCTAAATGTAGCGTTCGGTAACCCTCGAATGTAGCCTTCGATTTCTGAAACCTCAAATGTAGCGTTTGGTAACCCTATGCAGCCTCGATTTCTGTAACTCTCAAATGTAGCGTTCGGTAACCCTCGAATGCAGCCTTCGATTTCTGTAACCCTCAAATGTAGCGTTCGGTAGCCCTCGAATGTAGCCTTCGAATCTGTAACCCTCAAATGTAGCGTTTGGTAACCCTCAAATGCAGATAATTGATTAAAAAGCTTTTAAATGTTGCCATGGCAATTTTCAAAAGACTACATACATTAGTTTACAAGTACGGTCACAAAAGAAAAAAATATGGGGCATTAGATACTGTATGTACATCCTTGCTATTGTAATCAAATGTAGCCTTCGATTTCTGTAACCCTCAAATGTATCGTTTGGTAACCTCAAATGCAGCCTTCGATTTCTGTAACTCTCAAATGTAGCGTTCAGTAACCCTCGAATGCACCTTGATTTCTGTAACCCTCAAATGTAGCGTTCAGTTACCCTCGAATGTAGCCGTTGATTTCTGTAACCCTCAAATTTATCTCGGGGACCTCGAATGTAGTCGTTGATTTCTGTAATCCTCAAATG